>JAJKFI010037661.1:0-53249 GCA_029204185.1 Lerista edwardsae
AAGGTTTCAGAACCACTGCTCTAGAGAAACGTACTTTACAAATATACATGTAGAGCCTATTAGAAGCAACAGACTCCGTAGGGGTGGGGGTGGGGTAGGAGGCAGTAAAACGATTTTGCAACAGATTTCTCAAAGCAATAAGCCACAAAGTCTTCATAAGTGCAACATGCACAACACACATCTTTTTCAGACCCTTGATAATTCTGGCTAACAGCCCAATCCTATAGCATGTCTTCTCAGAAGTAAGTCCCATTAAACTCAATGGGTCTTACTCCTAGGTAAGTATGGATAGAATTGAAGCCTAAGACATTTCAGCTCTCCCTGCTCATGATGTTCAGTCGCTAAGTCGTGTCCGACTCTTCGCAACCCCGTGGACCACAGCACGCCAGGCCTCCCAGGCCTCCACTAGCTACTGGAGTTGCCCCAATTTCATGCTCAGTGCTTCGGTGACACTATCAAACCATCTCATCCTCTGCCGCCCCTTCTCCTTTTGCCTTCAATCTTTCCCAGCATGAGGGTCTTTTCTAAAGAGTCCTCTCTTCTCATGTGGTGGCCAAAGTATTGGAGCTTCAGCTTCATTTGTCCTTCCAGGGAGCAATCAAGCTTGACTTCCTGTAGAGTTGCTCAACTGGATCTCCTTGCATTCAAGAGTCTTCTCCAACACCATAATTTAAAACTGCTCATATCTACATCCAAATTCAATCTGCCACTGCTTCTTGCTTTTGATGTTATTCCATGCCCCCTGTTTAGAAAGAGATTCCAGGACATAGAGGCACTTTTGCTATGTTCCTGATAACTCTTTGGGTTTGTCAAAAAAAACTTAGGAAAAAGGCTAAAATCCTTACCAATGTTATGACTGTATTTCTTCACAGTTCCACAGCAGCATGAGTCACCTGCTTTCCTCTTCTCGGTTTCAAAATATATCCGTAGCAGTTAAATTCTGAGGAGCCGTGATTAAAGTCACTGATGTTGCTGCTTGCAGGAGATAAGAGGGGTTCTAGCTTAAGAAACACATGCTTGCATCTGCATAGTAAATCATCTGAAGTGAATACCCCACCTCTTCCTCAGCACAGCAGTCCTTGGAACCCTTTGAAAATCTGCTTCAGAGAATTGGAGGATCCTCTCTGGAACATTATTATATGGGGCACAGAAGTCTGCAGCGTTAAGGGACATCAGCAAAAAAAAATCCCACCCTCTGTTCCAGTGCAAATGGAAGCGTTTTCAGTTTGCAGAAGAGAAACTTAGGACACATCCCAGAACAATGCGCTTCTTTCCAAAAACAGGAAATTATTGTTCTGCTTTACCTTTGGGACCATACACTTCTGAATCTGATGCATGGTAAAAAAAAGTTTCCTTGGCACAGGTGAGCTCTCACATTGGGTGGTTTGGTCATTTGTGTGGGCTCAAAGCCACAGTAAAGATCTAAGTAATTCAACCCTAGTACAGGGTGTGGAGAGAGCCTAAAGAGTTGAAACTGCAACATAAATGGGCTTCTCTCTGCCCCTGTACCTGGGCCTAGTAGGACAGACAGATCTGAATGCTCTTTACCAGTTTACTCCCATATATTTTATTAATCTTGCACAAACTTGGTATGTTTGTGCTCCCAGTTCCCCATACATTTAATTTCCTGTAACACTATGATTCATTAGCCTGTTTCTACGGTTAAGCATGTCAGCAAAGATGAGGGAAACTGTTTTATAAGCATCACAGGCACCTGTTTTGTTTTTTTCACTTCCTGTATTAGTCACAATGCAACCGCCAATCTCTGGACTGATATTCGTTTTTAATTTCCCGTCTTAAGGTTGTTTTCTCAACAAGCAAAAAGAAAAACTCTTTGGTGTCTGTGACCTGGTTTTGTGCAGCTATCTTGGAATACATGTATTTAAATACAAGCCCCCCCCCCCACACACACACACAATGTGCTGCTCCATATTGTGAATCTTTAGAGATATTTTCTCCTTTTATGTCTTATGTGTTTCCCTCTCCTCTTTTGGAGGGCCAGCCAGGCTTATTATAAAGACATTTTGTTCTTGGAATCAATTGCTGGACTTTAGTGTCACAAGATGTAGTGGTGGCCACTATCTTGGTAGGCAGTAAGAATAAATCAATGATGATTCCATAACTCTTCATTTAATCTAATGAGTTTTCATTTAGCTAAATGGAGCCTCCATATTCAGGAGCAATACATCTGAGTACCTGATGCAGGAAACAAATAACAGGGACTGACCCTCTCCTTCATGTCCTGAGTTGCTCAGCACAATCTCTCAGGTCACAATTAGAAAGCTGGGCTCCATGGATCCTGCTCCGCAATTTATGTATTTAAACATTTTATCTCCACCTCTCCCACAGCTCAGGATGGCCCTACAATAATTTAATACCTCTCCAAGAAACTACTAAAAACCATTAAACTCACACCAATAAAGCAAGGATAATAACATTGTCAACTCTCATCATCAAAGTGATATAATAAGATACTGGGAAGATGTGTCTGTAGTTCTTTTGCTTCCCCAATGCCTGCTTAAACAGACAAAAGCAAGTCAATTCTTTCTTTTTTTTTAAGGAGAAAGTCAAAATATTGATCCCCCTTACCAGTGGTGTCATCCAAATGATTTAGGAACAGGTACTCACTTTTGATTGGCACTTGTCGGGGTCCGCCCACCGGAAGTGACATCATAAACCGGAAGTAATGTCATGATTGTTGCCATGGATGTGATCATGTTTGTAATAACTTCAGCTTGGGGTTAGTGTTGATTTAACTTCTATTGCTTTGCTTTCTAGAAATGTGTATATACATATTTTGCTTCAACTGTTCCCTGGTTAAATAGCAGGGGCCAGCTTCGAGTGGGCGGGGCCAGCTCAACTTCTAGAAACCGGTACTTGCGTAGTGGTGCGTAGTGGGTGCATGACATCACTGCCCCTTACCTACTTTTCTTACATGTAGACATATTGCACTGAGATCAGAGCTTACACACACTGTCTCTACAGAAAGCTTCTTACAGTGGTGCAGTAATAGAACCTGTCCCCAGATGGCACCATAAATTTTGCAGAGACAATATTGTGTCCTCTTCCCCTCTGCAAGCACTGGAAAGTTCCAGGGCACTCTTACAGCACTGCTTTTCTTCTCAATGAGTGAGCACTGGAGAGCTATAGCACATCTCATAATAAATGATCTGCATCAATTTCTAATCTCAGAATCCACTAAGTGCACAGACAGGCAGTGCACTACAGTAGCAGCCTCACTAGAACTGCATTTTCTCCACTGTCACCAATTTGAAAACTGCTTCTGCCAGCCAGCACTAAAAAAAAAAAACTAGGGAAAAACCACATGTTACATTAAATGCACGATTTGCCTTCCTGTTTGTATGTTTTGTTTTGCTTTATAGCAGCTATAGGCGATTCTGACCCAGATTGGGACCACACCACGCCACCACTGCCCACCATGCTACAGTCCTGATTTGGACCAGAGCTGATGTTTTCATTATTATTTATTTTATTTATTTTAAAGATTTTTACCCCGCCTTTCTGCCTAAAAAGGCATTCAAGGCGGCAATACAAAAAACAATTAAAAAACAGAATAAAAACATCATAATTTAAAAACAGTGATTAAAAAACAATATACAAATACAATATACAAATACAACTGTTATCCCCTGGATCGAGTGCAAAAAATAAAAAATACAAGAAATACAAGACCAGCCAGCCTGTCAGCAACTAAAAGCCTGTTTAAACAAGAAGGTCTTCAGTCCCCGCCGAAATACCGCCAACGAGGGAGCAGTTCTTAGCTCTAAGGGGAGGGTATTCCAAAGTTGGGGTGCCACCGCCGAGAAGGCTCTCCTGCTGGCCGCCACCCCTCCCACTTCTCCTGGTGGCGGCACAGTCAAAAGAGCCCCCCCAGATGACCTCAGAGTACCTCAGAGTACTTATGAAGCAACCATGCCAAGCAACCAGAGCTGAGCTGATGATTCAAGGGCAAAATATGAAGCAGGTTGAACCCCTTGCTTCTGATAGCAGGTGAGGAAGGATACACTGGTGCCCACTTGCCACACACCCTGTCCCGCTGCCTGCTTGGCTGTCCTACCTGGTTGTCCCATCCTTGTCTTGTGCACTCAGAGAGCACCCAAGAGGAAAAGAGGGGTGTGGCTCTTCTTCTAGCTCTACCACCACAATCCTTTTCCTGAGTGTGTCCTGGGTGCTCAAGAAAAGGGCAGCTGCCCTTCCTCACAGGCTCCTGTAAAGCAACAGGATCATCCTGGCCTGGCCCTTTTTAAAGAGGAAAAGGAAGTAGAGGAGGAGGAAGATGACAGTGATGATAAGGTGAAGTGTGATGAGTACGCAGGCTGGCTGGCTGGCTGGAGGGTTGCTGGCACATGCAAGAGTGTGCATGTATAGGAGGAATAACATTTGTGGGGTGGGCAGCAGATCCACCATCATTTTGGATGGTAGCTCTGCTTGGTCACCCCTGATAAAGTTGCATTAGTTTGGCCCTGTTCCTATCCTAGCATGCACACACACCCCTCTCTCTCTGCATGAACAAACAACTTCCCCAACACACAGGCAGGTTGAGGCTTAACATACTTTCCACATGATGTTTTCAAGAGGAAGGCTAGGCTGATGGACCATTACAAGCATTAAGGAAACATCTATTATTCACCATCAATAATACAGGAACCTGGAGAGAAATGGCTATTTCCTTCTCTGGCACAATGTACTAGCATGTAGCAATATCTAAGAAAATAACTTCATTTAAAAAAAGAGACAGCTTTGAGAAGCAGACTGAGCTAGAAAAACAGCCATAGCACTTCTCTAGAACAAACCCTGAAATTACCACACAGCCCTAACTAAACATAACTTTTTCCTAGATGTTAGGCTTTGGGGGGAGGACAGAAGAGAAGAATATGTATTTATATAGTTAAAATATTTCTATCCTGCTCCTGAAGAGACCACCAGATAGCTTACAACAGATAAAATTATTTAAGACTAAAGCCTTTTAAAAAAAAACAGATTAAAAAAAACAATTCAAAAGAGCAAGGCAAACATAAATGGGATTTAAAATAAAAATAAGCCAGAGCAATCAAAAGTGTACCAGAATAAATAGGTCTTCAGGATGGTGTAGTAGTTTGGGACTTAAACCTGGAAGATCCCGGTTCAAATCCCCACCCAGCCATGACGTTTCCTGGGTGACCTTGGACCAGTCATTGTCTCTCAGCCTCACCTACTTCACAAGGTTGTTGTGAAGACAAAAGGAGTGGAAGAACTATGTATGCCTTATTGAGCTACTTGGAAGAAAAATGGTATAAAAATGAGAAAAATAAATAAAAATGCCCAGTATGTAGGCCTCTGGAGGGAATGCCGCAATTTAGATGTCACTGGCAAATAGGAACCAAACATTTGCCCTTACTTCACCTATTCATACTGTTCTTCTCTCAAGTCCTTAAGATTCATCTTCTACAGCATACTGGCAACTGAAATATTAACATTGGCACTGAAAAAAGTCACTTCTCAACATTTAACTCATTTGGTAACTATGGTGCCTCATAATGGGCTTACCTCATTAGTTATCACCATTTGTTATCCAGGGATAACATGAGTAAGAGTTTGAAGTGGCCTGAAAGGAAATGAACAAAGCCTGCCAAGGTAAGGGCATCTTTCCTCACTTCTCCATCAGAATAAGGGACCAGGTAAACAGCAATAGGGCTGTTATTCCTGATGTCATTCACATCTCCTTCCATAAAACAGGAGAGGGAGTGAGACAGAGGGCACAATACTAACCAACTTTCCTGACCTAGCTGTGCCAATGGGGCATGTGCTGTGTCTGCAGTTGGAGGCAGTCACAGAGGCTTCCTCAAGATAAGGGAATGATTTTGCCCCAGTGTTGGTTAGGATTGCACCCTGAATTACTCAATTTATGCCAACAAAGTGGTCTAGCTAAGCAAACCATCAGGGTTGTTCTTTCAAGATAATCAGAGATTACAATTCTGGAAACCCTTGCATGACAGCTATTTTAATAATATTTTGTTTGTTATACAGCGGTCTAGCTGTATACAGTCTAGCTCCAAAGAATACAGAGCTCAGATTTCATTGATAATACTGAGGCTGTTGCTCTGACCCCTCCCTTTGTTGCTCTGCCCCCTGTTTACAGTTGCACTTCCAGTCTCCTGTAAAGTAAATGTCATTGTTGCAACTCCCATAACAGTAACATGCCATTTACAGTGGAGATGATGTGCCAATTTACCAAATAAGGTTCCTTTTGTGAAAAAATTACCATTACTATTCAGAGCTGGTGTTGGCTCTATCTGAGATAGTATAAATGTTGTCATATCAGGCATGTTTCCCCCACGTTTCTTGTTTGCCTTGTAAAACGAGCTACTCTAGAGTACGTTAGAACACATTTCCTCTAATTTGGCAGCCATTTTGAAAATGGCTTCCTGCTGCTCCTTTCAGCACCATCTTGCTGAACACTGCCTCTGTAGTGGAATAGCTCTGGGGGCAATGGTGTGAGAATTGAATTGGTGGCAAATCAAGACTGCTACTTCTCTCCGCCTGGTGAGCCTATCAATATGCAGAAAGAGCTGTGATGGGCCCCTTCCCCATAGGGTGTACCTGGTTTTTTCCGCCCTGCCCTTTGGCTGGTTCATTTTACTCTCTTGTGTGTACACCTGAGCAAGTTGAAACACCTGGATAATGGAAATGGATAATGGATCAGCTGTAACCCGATTCAAAGATGCTGCATGGCTCTTGGTTTCCCTTCAGCTTTTCCCTTATTTGCTCCTATACTAAGAGATCAGCTTGATGTATTCTCTTTGTTAGCTGTATGTCTCTGCAATATTGCAACAGAGTACCTGGAGCTACATTAAGACACAGGCCTCTAAAATAGCCTGGTCACTCAAAAAGCTCTTGCAGTGCCCAGTATGAGCTCTTGAGATTGTAAAGAACTACTGCACATGCGGGTGCACAGAAGCGCTCTCCTTTGCTTGGGGTTGTAAAGGCCAAACCACACATTATGGGGAATGCATAATTGGCCCTGATGCATGTAACTTTTCATCCTGAAATAAGAGCTGACTGGGGCCTCAAGATCCTAGCAGGAAGGATGGGTTGTAGCTACTATTTGCCACAAGAAGAAAGCTGCCATTGGTGCCAATGGTAGATTCCCTCCCAAGGCAAATAACAGCTACAAGGGACAATCTGGATCAGGATGGCAGTAATGAAGGGTTAAAAAAAACCCTCTCCCCATGCCATGATCCCAATCTGGATCAGGCTTCCCTGCAGTTGCTATTTTAAAAAGAGGCTAGGCTGCAATCCTATAATACTTTCCTGGGAGTAAGCCCATTGAGCACAATGAGACTTACTTCTGAGTAGACATGGCTAGGATTGTGATGTTAGGCATGTCAGGCTCACTACACACTTTCTGTCCCTAAGTGTATCTTTTCCTTTGTAGCTTGATTTGGTATTACTGGATGTGGTTGAGCAAGTACAGAAATTCCGAGAAAACATGCGGTAAGGAGTGACATTGCCTGGATATTCAGTGAATCACCCTACCCTGAGTGAACGGAGATCAGACAGATAAACTATAAATGTAATTATCATTTATTAAATGCTAGAAAGGAAAAAAAAATAACAGTGGAAGGAAAATGCAAATGATAAAAACAAGGCACTGATCAACCAGCACAAGGAGAAAAGAAGGAAGAGGAGAGGTGGGCAAGGATGATAAAAGGCAAATCAAAAATAAACCAAAGCTCAGGTGTAACTTCTCTGGGTACTATTTACACTGTCCTGGTTCTGGCATCCACGTGGCAAGATGAGCAGGTGAGAACCTCATGTAGCACCAGGTGTTTCTGATGTCAGAAAAATATGTGGAGGGGGGGGAGGAGACTGTGACCCCACTTTATACAGCCCTGTAGGAATTAATCCCATATATCTGTGGCATCAGATAAGAACATAAGAAGAGCCCTGCTGGATCAGGCCAAAGGCCCATCTAGTCCAGCTTCTTGTATCTCACAGTGGCCCACCAGATGCCCCCAGGGAGGCAATTGGATGATCCAGGAGCATTCTTAGGATGCTAAGGCATCACAGAAGCCTCTGTGGCACTAGAATAATCCAACCAGGGGGAAAACGGGAAAAAATAAGGAAAAAGTCAGGGAAAGTACATAAAATCACTTATGTAAAGTACAGTATGCATTCAGCCTGGCAGGTTTTTGCATGATCTATGGCTGTACTTCCTCATGCAAATACCGCTCATGCAAATCCAGTTTTTGTAAATTCCATACACAAAAAGAGATAGAAGATGTAACCTCATTGGTCTGAAAAGCAGCTTTGTGCCTTCCCAGCTCCTTCACCATTAGTTTTTTTTTCTTACCCTTTCCAGCTATTCTCTTATTAAACACCTTGTTAATTTCATTTGCTAATTTATTTTACTGGATGTTAAATCTAGCTCCTTTGAAAGATTCCTTTGTGGCATCATTTTGGTCTGGCAAACAGGATCAGTTTATCAGAAGATAACGGGGTACAGCTGTGCAATTTAAGCTTGTTTTCTTTTCAAATGAACCTATCAAAACTTTGGAATTTTTAAAATTACTTTCAGATGGCAAGAGAAAGATTTCTATTAGCACAGATGTTACAGAAGGTTTTTTACAGCACAAGCCTATGCATGTCTACTCAGAAGTAAATACCATTGTGTTAAATGGGGCTTACTCCCAGGAAACTGTGTATAGGATTGCAGCCTTATTGTTATTATTTTAGATACTGTACCACAGTTAATGTTGGCAAATGAAGCCAGTTTGTGTTTTAAGAAGCAATTTTTTCATTGTTTGTGAAGCCACAGTTCTTGCACCTCAGGCCTCTGAAGGGATATATGTGCATGTCTGGAATTCTGTACTTTGAAGAAAAACAAACCCGACACTCAAGCAAGGTAGCCAAATTTGCATTCTTTATTGTAATTTTAGCTCATTCTGCAATTAAAAGTTTAGTATGCAAAAATTTGGAAAATGTATTGGAAAGCATGCAAAGGATGAGGGAAGGAGGCAGGATGATACAGTATTTTGGCAGTGAAGTACAGGTGGTCCCTCCCTTCATGTATTTGTGACTTTTTTTAATCATGTGGGATTCACAGGAAACCCTGCCGACACCTTTAAGACTCAGCAGGGGTAATCTATGCATGAAGCAGACAGTATAGTCCACAAAACTTGTGCTGAAATCAGTTGGCTAGCCTTTCAGGTCTGGTATGAGATTCCTTGTGGGTTTTGCTGCTGCACAAGGTTATCACAAGGATATCAAGGTTATTCCCCTGAAAATAACCATGACTGTTCGAATGTCCAGATCAAATGTTCATCATTATGCCCAGTGCTTCTCACAGCAATTGTAATGTGGAGAGCTGGCCTAAGATCAATGGGATCAGTGAAGCCCAAGATGATCCAGCATCTGAGGCAGCACCAAATTCTGCATGCACACACATACACATTCAAGTGTGTGCATTAGCACTCCCTCTGTATCAGAATCAGCAGCAATACTACCATCCCTCTGCATCAGTATCAAGGTGGATGCCAGCAACCCGCTAGCACCAGCATGCAATATTCCAGGGCAAGTTCCAGCCAGCCATCCCCTACCCACTCCCATGTTTGTGAGCATCCATCCTCCTCCTCTTCTTCTAGCACTGCTAAACTGGCAGCAGGGCGAATCCTAGGAGGACAACACACTCCCCAAGTATGATAAATGTAGAATTGCTTGCTGTGTTTTGCTGTTCATTTATTCTAATCTTAATTCATTTCCAGCAAAATCTCTCTTGCAGAACAGCACTTATCTGATTCAGTAGCTCAGCTCTTGTTCCGCTGATATCTATTGGGATATATGTACCTTTTACAAGGATATGGTATATATCCTGTGTACTTGAAGAAAGGGGAAAGCAGAGTCGATTAAAGCATTGCGGAATTCCCCATTAAATCAAGCACGTTTCTCTCTCACACGCTTCTTGCTGCTAGACTGAAAGAAGTACTCTGTAGGCACTTGGTAACTTTATAACATAAACGTTCTTTACTTTTGTAACATACTCTGACTAGCTTCGACTAAACAACTGGTTACATTTACATTTACTGTTTCAAGCTAATATATACTGGCAATGTCTATATATGGTTACACTGCATTTCATATATAGCTACATTCACTTTCCTGACAGGATTTTATAGAGCTAGTATTGATTGCTCCCTTCTCCTATATGTCAGCAGACAACAGCAGCAACTATTTCAGCAACTACTGAGACTACTACTGAGAGAGTCAACTTCTTCAGTTAAACTGTCATAACGGACCACACCCATCTGGGCATTCTAAACAAGTTGTGTCTGACCAATCACAATAGAGGTGCTATCTTTTACTGTATATACATGCAACACTGCCCCTTCTGGACAGCAGACGGAGTTGCCTATATATGTATATATCCAACACTCCCTCTCAACTCTGGACGCTGGAGTTCACAAAACATTTAATTTGCTTCTTATATATTCAAACCTTAATTTTGGTAATGGCTTTGTCATTATATCTTCAGCCATTTCTTGAGTTGCGCAATATTCAATTTTAACTATATTCTTCTTTATCATATCACGCACAAAGTGATACTTTATATCAATGTGCTTGGTTCGTGCATTCATGTTCTCAGATTTTACCAACTTTATACAGCTCTGATTATCCTCTAGTAACTGTATTGGTTCTTTAAAATTTATACCAATATCATCTAGCAATTGATTTAACCATAAAATTTCCCTGCATGCCTCTGATGCCGAAATCAGTTCCGATTCTGTCGATGAAAGAGATACACTGGATTGCTTTCTACTTCCCCAGCATATTGCTCCATCACCATACATTGCTAAATATCCACTTGTAGATTTCCTGTCTGTTTTATCTTCTGCCCAATCTGCATCACTATGTACAATTAACTTAGGATCTTTTCTGGCTGGTAATTTAAGTTTCAGATTTATAGTTCCTTTCAAATACTTTATAACTCTTTTCACACCAAGCCAGTCCCACTCAGTAGGGCAATTTATCTTTCTGCTTAATATTCCTACATCATTAGCAATATCAGGTCTTGTGGTATTAGCTAAGTATAATAGTTTTCCCACTGCTTCTCTATACCTGACGTTGTCTGTTAGGGGTTTACTTTCTTGTATTTGTTTCATAAAATTTACTTCCATTGGTGTTGCTTTAGTTTTAGCATCTTTCAACCCTGTTGATTCTATTAAATTTTCAATTTTAGTGTTCTGACTTAAAAGAAAACTTCCATCACTTTCTCTATCAATTTTCATTCCCAGATAATAATTTACATTTCCCAACTCTTTGACTTCTACTTCCTGACTCAAATGCTGTACAAATACCTTATAATCATGTTCACGTTCATAAAAACATAATACATCATCCACATAAATCACTACATATATACATTTTCATCTACAGTTTTTATGTACAAGCATTGGTCTCCTGTGCCTTGATTGAAGTGTTGTCTCATCAGAATCAGGTGCAACTTCTCATTCCATGCTCTCGCAGCTTGCCGAAGACCGTAAAGTCCTTTCTGAAGTTTGCATACCAGGTCTGGTTTCTTCTTGTCTACGAAGCCTGGTGGTTGTTTCATGTATAGTTCTTCCTTTACATCGCCATGAAGAAAGGCTGTTTTTACATCCAGATGTTTTACATTTAGTCCCTTTGATGCGGCTATACTTAAGAGTAGTCTTATTGTGGCATGTTTCATTACTGGAGCAAAGACCTCATCAAAGTCCTCTCCATACCTTTATGAAAATCCTTTTGCAACTAATCTTGCCTTAAAATGCTCTATTTTTCCATCCGCGCCTTTCTTTGTTTTAAATACCAATTTGCAGCCAATTGCTTTCTTTCCTGCTGGCAATTGTGTTAAAGTCCATGTCTCATTTTTATGCAATGCATCCATTTCCTCCTGTGCAGCTTTTCTCCACTTATTCGACTCTTGTGCATCCATTGCCTCCAACTCCTCCCAGGATTGTGGTTCACTTTCAGATGATGTCTCTGCCAAATAAGTCATTTCATACCTTTTAGGTGGTTTGCCTTTATTACTTCTAGATGATCGCCTGGGTTCTGCTGAAACCTGGTCTGCTGTACTAGCGACTTCCAGTTCCGGCATTTCCTCTTCATCATCTGGTTCCGCTGCTCTGTTCATGTCAGACTCTGTTGGTACACTTATTTGATAAGTTGGCAAATAAGTTAGTTCTGTATCTATTTGTGACATATCATTCATAAAAGTTATTTGTTTTTTTCTGCAAAGTATAGTCCATGTTTCACTGTCACTTTTCCTGTCTTTGGATCCATTACTTTATATCCTTTTATTCCAGGAATGTATCCTACAAAAATGCCTTCTTCCGCTCTGACATTTAATTTGGACCTCTTCTCTTTTGGTATGAATGTGTAAACTTTGCATCCAAATACTTTTATGTGTTCCATGCTTGGTTTTCTATTGTGCCATAGCTCAAAGGGTGTTTTATTTTGTGAAGTACCTTTTGTTATTAATCTATTTTGCAGATAATTAGCTGTAGTAATAGCCAAGTCCCAAAACTTATTATTTAATTTCGCTTCTATTAGCATAGATCTTGTCATATTCAACAAACTTCTATTCTTTCATTCTGCAGTGCCATTTTGTTGTGGAGTATATGGTACACTTGTTCTGTGCAAGATTCCTTTACTTTCTAATAAAGTCTTTGTAAGTTGTGATGTGTACTCACCACCGTTGTCAGTTTGCAATGCCTCTGGGTTCCTTCCAAATTTATTATTCACATCAACAATATATTTTTCCAGCATTTCATGTACTTCTCCTTTTTCTCTCAAAAGACAGACCACTGTATACCTTGAGTAATCATCAATCATAGTTAGTACATATTTATATTGTTTCACTGAAGGTATTGGCATTGGCCCCATTAAATCGCTATGAACAATCTCCAGTACTCTAGTTGTGCATTGCTCATTCCTTTTTGGAAATGTTGGACTTACTGCTTTTGCCAAAATACAACATTCACATTTGTTTGGATGATTGCCACATAGTTTTACTTTGACATTTCTTACCATGTCTTTTCTTTTCATTTCTAGAATTGCTTCTGGGTTTCTATGTCCCAATCTTCTATGCCATAGCTCTAAGCAATCTGAAGTACATCTTGGTTTGACACAGTTTATTTGTTCTTCTTGTTGCTCAATATCTAAAACAAAAACTCCATTCTTTTCAAATGCTTGTGCTACTAATTTACCTTTATCAGTTATGTAGCATTTATTTTTCTCAAATTTGACAACAAGACCACACTTATTCAAAGCTGATACACTTAACATGTTGCCATTTATTTCAGGTGAGTATAATACATCTTGTATTGTGGTTTCAAAGATTTCTTCACCTGCTATACAATCAAACTTTACTTTTCCTTTCCCAAGAATTTGGCTTTCTTTTCCATCAGCCACTATTATTCTTCCTCCTATATTTTCATCCATTTCTTGGAAAAATTCTTTATTTGAGCATGTGTGTGCTGAACATCCCGAATCTATGATCCAAGTTTTATTTCCTATATTCTTCCCTTTAAAGCAGCAGTAGTAATTGCTTTTCTGCTTTGATTTGTTTTTAAACCATTTTTCTTTTCTTTTCTTTTCTTGATATCTCTTCTCTTTATTATCAGTTACACTTGAATTTAAGTCTCTTTTTGCCTGTTTATCATTGCAGTTTTTAGCTATATGTCCAGATTTTCCACACCTGAAGCATATTATTTCTCTTTTATTCATTTTACTCTGTTTTATAATTTGAACCAGTTTCTAAGTTATCTTGACTTCTATGAGGACAGCACTCTGATCTTAATTCTCTTAAGATGTTTTTATATACTTTGTTTTCTTTTGCTTCTACAGCTGTTTTAAAGTTTCCAAAAACTCTTTCACTAAGACATCCAATAAGATAAGATAATTTTTGGTAGTCTGTAAGAATCATTCCAGTTACGGCTAGATCATTGAAAATTTGAGTCATTCTACTACAATATTTATCACAATCTTGTTTTTGTTTGAGTCTTAATTGATACAATTCATTTATCAGACAAAACTGGTCTTTCATTCCTGTTTTAGTGTAAGTTTCTGTGAGTATGCCTAGCATTTGTGTGGCACTTTCAGTTTCTCTTACGTAAGGTAGCTGTAAATCTGTCCAACATCTCAGAATTAAACATCTTGCTTTTGCGTCAGCTGTATCCCATTTATTTATCTCTGCTTCTCCAGTACTTGTTCTTGGTTTCTCCAAAGCTACTGAGGCTCCATACATTTGAATTTCCGTTTTAATTCTGTAAAGCCAATCTTGAAAATTTCTAGGATTTAATCTTATTCCTTGTTGTGAAGCTAAACTTCCTATATCTGCCTCTCCTGCCATTATTTTCTTTCTTAGCAAGCAAGTGGTTCATTTCTTAAAAATTTTGTGGGGAGAAAAAAAAATTTTTTTAATTTATTTTTATTCTGATCTATGGGTTACTTAGTCTAGATATTTATCCTGCTCTGGGCCCATAACCTATTGGGATATATGTACCTTTTACAAGGATATGGTATATATCCTGTGTACTTGAAGAAAGGGGAAAGCAGAGTCGATTAAAGCATTGCGGAATTCCCCATTAAATCAAGCATGTTTCTCTCTCACACACTTCTTGCTGCTAGACTGAAAGAAGTACTCTGTAGGCACTTGGTAACTTTATAACATAAACATTCTTTACTTTTGTAACATACTCTGACTAGCTTCGACTAAACTTAACTGGTTACATTTACATTTACTGTTTCAAGCTAATACATACTGGCAATGTCTATATATAATATGGTTACACTGCATTTCATATATAGCTACATTCACTTTCCTGACAGGATTTTATAGAGCTAGTATTGATTGCTCCCTTCTCCTACATGTCAGCAGACAACAACAGCACAACAGCAACTATTTCAGCAACTACTGAGACTACTACTGAGAGAGTCAACTGTCAGTTTCTTCAGTTAAACTGTCATAACGGACCACACCCATCTGGGCATTCTAATCAAGTTGTGTCTGACCAATCACAATAGAGGTGCTATCTTTTACTGTATATACATGCAACACTGCCCCCTCTGGACAGCAGACAGAGTTGCCTATATATGTATATATCCAACAATATCAACCAACAATATTTAATTAAAGAAGCTCAAGAAAGACATGTAAATGCTTTCTTTCAAAAACTGGACAGAGCAGAGGCAAACCTCCATGGTTCTATTCATTCATCTTTCTTGTAGCATATGGGGAAAGGATAGCTGTAGGATTGATAGCTGCCCATTTGTATCCAGGCTCAACTCAAGGGGCTAGCGTCAGCCTTCGAAGCCTAAATGGTCTGGTGGAACCAGGGATCTTTGGGGTCTGCTGCTGAAGAACTTCTGGGGTCCTTCCTGTCTGCACACCAACAGAGGTATGACTGGTGAGGATGGGAAAAATGACTTTTTTTTGGCTGTGGCATCCAATAGCCTCCCAAGGGAGATGCATCTGGCCTGCCAAAAATAGTTTTATTTAAGCAGGTAGTTTTCTTTTTAGTACCTTGAAATGTTTTCTGCTGCTGCTGCTGCTGCAGGTGTTTAAGAAACATTTTATTGCCTTTTAATTAAGATATTGTTGCTTGTTTTGAACCTTGTTGGCTACCTTGAGATGAGTTTTGAATCGACAGGTAGATATAAATATAAATCTTGACATAAATACGAGTTTGTGTGGAACCAGGACAGGAAAGCAAAAGTACCTGCGTGATCCAGGTGTGGAGCTCAGTGGAAAAGCTCTGTATTCATCTATACCAGTGGTTCCTAACCTGGGGGTCTGGACTCCCAAAGGGGTTGCAAACAGATTATCAGAGGGTCACAAAGAGCTTGGGGCAGCCATCTTTAAAAGCTGAGCACCATCATCTTGGAAGCTTCTGTCGTGAACGAAAGCGGGGTTGTAACCTCTGACCCCCCTACTCGCCCACTCGGTTTGAACCCGCAGCTTAGTGGGAAATACCTTGGTAGTATTAAGGGAAATACCTTAAATCCGCTGCCATCAGCCCAGGTATCAGGTTGCCAGAGGAGTTTCCCGGGCTAAACTCCTCTCCACTGGAATCCAGAACAAGGCAGATTGATTTATGAAAAAGATTTTATTAACAGTGTGTAACGATAAATAACTATAAACCTGATGGAGTCTTGCTCCCACTCAGATCCTGTCTCAATCTCCTCACTGCTAGGCCTCGCCCAGCAGCAACCACTCTGTCTCCTCACAGAGCTGCTCTCCTTGAAGCCATCTTGTAGCGAAGCCAGCCAGAAAGAGAGAGACTCCACCCATCCCTTGATCTCCAGCTGGAGACTCACCTGATTGGCCAGCAGCCACTCCTCCTCCCCCCAGCCAGGACACAAGAACAGACGAGGCTTTAGGAAACAGGAAGTATAAAACAGAAATAGGTACATGAAACATAACTGTTTCATCACAGCTTCATTTTGGATAGGGAAGGGGCTTCCCCATTAAGCTGCCACTTCCTCAAGGCTTGTGGCTGCAAGGGAAATTGCTATGGACTTGTCTTTGTGTGTGCATATGCATGTGATAAGGGTCTCTCCCATGTCTCTTTCCGTGCCACAATGCGTTCTGTGCATTGTTGTTCTCAGCGCTGAATCAATCACTGAACTAAAAAATGTCACTTCGATACAAAGCATTCAGAACATTCTGAAAAGGATGTGGAGCTTGTCGTACCTAAAAAGGGGGTCCTGGTGCAAAAAAGGTTGGGAACCACTGATCTATACCAGTGGTACTCAAACCTTTTAGACCAGGACCCAAGTTTTAGAATGGCACTCGTCTTGGGACCCACTGGAATTGAGATCATTTATCTGCAAGTGACATCAAGCAGAAAGTGCTATCATTGTAACATAATAAAATGACACTCCTGAAATGCAATTGGCATTCTTGGACTGCAGCAATTGTACAGTCATGAAACATCCCTGACAGAACACAAGATAAGGACAAAATATGATGTAAAAGCACTGAACTAAACACAAAATTTAAAAACAAAACTTCACATGAAAATTCAAACTGTTAACACTCACAAAAGGAATATAACAAGAATATGGTCTTCAGTTTCCAAGATGGCTGCTCCCAGCTTTCCGCGACCCACCTGACATCAGCTCATGACCCACCAAATTGGTCCCAACCCACAGTTTGAATAACACTGTTCTATTCTATACAACTTTTTAAAAAGCCTGTAGGGCGAGAAAAAAGCCTGCCTTTTCCCGTGTTTTGCTGGCAACTGGCCCAACAGGAATTGGTGTCCCTCCCCAGCAGTCCCCCAGAGGCCTGTTGCCTTTCTGATAGTCTGGCATTGCAACCCTAAACAATTCTCAACTGCTTGATCAAATTTGTTTTTCTGTGGTCTTTATTATTTTTTTAAGTATAACAAAGCCATAGCAGGCTTTGTTGACTTTCCTCCTAAGATGATTCACTCTGTGACAGTATTAGAGAACCATGTGACAACTGATCAAAGGAAGCCCAGAGATTATGCAAGTGACAGCAAAAAGCAGGAAGCATCCAAACTGCTGTGGCTCATCCATCTAAGTTTCCAGCACTTCTAGCAACTTGCACAAAAAGGGGAAACCAATCACTAAAGGGATGTAAGGTTAAAGGTAAAGGTTTCCCCACGACCGAATGGTCTAGTCGTGACCGACTGTAGGGGGCGGTGCTCATCTCCGTTTCAAAGCCTGTGAGCCGGCGTTTTTGTCCGATCATGGTGGCCAGCATGATTCTATGCCGTAGCGCGCGGAACGCCGTTACCTTCCCACCAAAGTGGTCCCTATTTATCTACTTGCATTTTAGGTGCTTTCGAACTGCTAGGTTGGCAGGAGCTGGGACAAGCAACGGGAGCTCACTCCGTCACGCAGTCTCGAACTCCCAACCTTGCGGTTGAAAGCCCAGCGACAGCGGATTAACTCGCTGCGCCACCACGTCCCTGGATGTAGCGGAACATAAAAGAAGTCTCAGAATTGGTCACTTTGGGGCTAAAGAGTCTGCATGTTTAAGAACTTTGTAACGTGCAAACATGAATGGGTGAAGCTTTTCCCTGGTGTCCAAAGGTGCTAAATTGCTGCTTATTAGGTGCACAGGAACATTGCCAGAAAAAAAGTTGGCAAACTTAATCTGACAACAAATTAACATTTCAACAAACAGGCTCCTTTCTTCTGACTTAGCGTACCAGTTAGGTTGCCAGTACTGTCAAGGCTTCTCCTGCAGCTTTAACACCTGAGAAACTTGGAGAAATAATAGGCCAAGCTTTCCTATAGGTGCAGACATAATGATAGCAAAAGTGTATATTACAACTATCAACGACACAAAAAACTGTCCTAAAAAAGGCTGCACTCAGGGCAAACTGGATTTATGCCTGGCTAGATGAATAAATACAGAGACTCTGTGGCCTGTTGAATATTATAAAATGCAAAAACAAACCTAAACTTGTAAAAGTCACTAAAACAAAGCATTCTTTCCCCACCTTTTATCACTTGCAAGCATCCTAAATCCACCAGAAGAAAATGATTACCCTCCAGTCTGATCAGCAGCCTACTTCTGATGTAAACTTTTTATCTTTCTGTTTTCAAATTAACATACAACGTAGCCTGAAATGGTGAAAGCCTTTAGCAAACCTAAAATCTGTCTAGGACAACATTTTAATGCACATGCACTTGCTGAGGGTGGCATTTGCAGATGCTTTCAACGTGGGTTAAAATATCCTAGGTAGACATTTAGGGCTGCTCAGTCCTTTCATGACTCCTGTATACTTTTTTCGGCATCTGCTTCCTGCTAATCCAGATAGAGCTGGTGTTTTGCTTTATTCTCCTCCCCTGCCTCACAGGTACCTTCTAAGGGAGGGAGGGCAGTTTCTGCTTGTTGTACAATTGTTAAAGGCAAAGAGCTTTGCCTGAAAAAAATACGGGCAACCCCACAGCTACCTTTCCCCTATATCTCCCAGAATAATCTCTGAGGCTCCAGTTTAAACTATGGGTTTGTGTTTTGTTTCTCTGATTCTGGACTGCAAGCACACATGCACTGTTAATAACTAGCAGGTTACATGATAAAAAAAACATTTGCTGTTTGTCCCCAAGAACATAAGAGTCCCATAGGCAGCCCAATCCTAATATAAGCAGAGCTGACATGGTAAGGCTGACATAGCAGGGCCATATCCTAAGCCAAGCAGGAGGCAGCAGCAGCTCAGCATAGGACAAGGGGAGATTTTCCCCTTGCACCTGGGTAAGCCCCAGCCAGCCCTATGGGGCTGCTAGGATCTGCACTGCTGTTTTGCAGGCGCAGGTGAATGTGCACAGCAGCTGCCCGAATCCGGGCTGCCTTGGCCAGGGACAGGGTTGAGGATGTGGCACTACAGCTGTCATGTGTCACCACCTGCATCGCCGCCCACCGCTCCGCCCCATTACACCCTGGCATGCCTCTGGAACGCCCTTGGTGAGATCCTGTGCTGACCAAGGGCTGCCGGCACTCGACCGGCGCTCGACCAGCACTGCTGACGGTTGCAATGGTGCCCATGCGCAAATGCTGCTGCTTGCGCTGGATGCGCTTGATGGCACATTTGCGACAGTGCTGGACCAGCGCAAGAGCGTAGCACCAGCACAACGCAAGTATAGGATTGCGTTCTGAATCAGGCCAAAGGCCCATCTAGCAGATGCCTCAGGGAGCACACAAGACAACGGGATGCTTGCATCTCGTTGCCACTCCCCTGCATCCGGCACTTGGGGGGCGGGGCATAGCAGGTGCCATCCTCAGAGGCGGTGTCACCACTGGACCCTAAATGCTTAAAATAGCTGTTTTACAGAATAATACGAACATGCTATATACCGTTTGAAGTGGACGCTGGGTAACAAAACGCTGGGTAACAAAAAGCTAGCAGTTAAATAAATAAAGTTAATGGTACAGCGCTGGGTAACAAAAAGCTAGCAGTTAAATAAATAAAGTTAATGGGAATGACACCATATGTTACCTCACTGGGTAACACCAGCCCTAGTGATGTCACTGGTGGAAGTTTGGGTGGTGTTTGTCACTGGCTTAGATGACTTCTAAATATTCATGGTGTAGTCTATCAGTGGTTATTAACCAGGATGGCTACATTGAACCTCCAGATGCAAGGGCAGTATGTCACTGAGTACTGTGCAGGCAAGCAACAGCAGAGGAGAGTGCAGACGTTTATTCATTGCTTATGGGGAAATATTCACTGCATTTGTTTTCTGGCCATTATTATTATTCATGTCATGTCATGTCATGTCATGCCTATTACTATCGCTCAGCCTCACCTCCCATACAGGGTTGTTGTGAGGACAAAAGAAACGGAGGAACCATACATCACCCTTAGCTCCTTGGAGGAAGGGTAGTATAAAATGTGAATAAATGAATGAATGATTTTGTCGTGGGGGTGTAAAAAATTTGTGGACCTCGCGTGTCAAATGACCTAGCTAGGCCACTGTAGCCTATCCTTCTTCTACTGAGCCCAGTAGTTTCACATCAGCCTGGTGAGGTAGAGCAGTACAGTGTTCTTCTTCAAGCTTGGGGTGGCAAATTACAGAAATGAAAATGTTTGAGAGCTCTGGACTAAAGCACCACCAGGGGAGGCATCTGGTGCATCCTTTCAGGTACCAGGAGACAGTGTCCCAGTTCTGCTCAGGTTCTTAGCAACTGTGCTAAAATAGCTGTCACTAGTGCCGGGCTTCATGCTAACTTTTTCTGCTCTCTCTAAGAATATTTGGGCCCAGGGAACAGAGCTGGAAGGGCATAACAAGGGGAGGGAGTGGATGGCGATGGGAGCAGAAAGTGGGAGGATAGGATCCCAGGAGGGAGGTGGGACCAACAGTGGGCCCCCAGTTTCATACTTTATATATTTATTTATTTATTGGGCTCATGGCACAAAAAAGGTTGAAGACCACTGAGGTAGAAAAAAAATGACTGCCTAAAGTCACCTGTGAAATTGATAAGATTATGGAACAAATACGGGGTGGGAACCCTTCTCCTTATAAGTTGTTCTTTTCCTGGTACATCTCTTGCTCTGGCTTGAATAATTTCATCCGGTCAAAGGTTGGGCAACTCCTATTGCATGTCACCTGGATAACAGCATGTAAACAAAGAGCTACTAAATGAGATTTTTGCTCTTGATATTTCACTAGAAATCATAGAGGCAGGCGTGGCTTTGCTGGAGAATTCTTTCAGTGACCCAAAAATACAGGCTGAGAGCTGTCCTAGTTGGTAACTAAAGTTCCCTGAGATTAGTTGTATGTGGGAAACAGGTTTGGGGAAGCGTGAAATAAAACCAGGGAGACCATTGCTTTCATCCTGCTCATATTTCCTTGCCTTGATACAGTACTTACAAGTTCTGAAGCTTTTTATGCTCTTTTGTTATGTACAGATCATTCTTTAGGGCATCCTTTCCTTCTGCAGCCAGTTACCTGCAAGGCATCTTTTAAAGGGCACAATCCCAACCTGAATTTAGGCCAGCACAACTCTCTTGTGCCAGCCCAGGAGTGCTGCAAAGATGTTGTAAAGTGCGTTTGCACTACTCTCAGAGTCAGGGAGGCCGGCACACAGACATGCGGCGTTTTCCCTAACTCGGAGAGCGGCCAAACATGCTTTATTGTGGCCCTTGTTCCAGCCAAACTTCTCTGGCCTACCTCAAGGTTAGGATTGCACCCTGTGTAAAATAAGATTTTAAAAAGCCAGTTTTTAAAAGTCCCCCAGGTACAAGTCTTCTTGCACTAAGTTGGGAGTGGGGCTCCTTAGCAAGTAACAATGCACAGGATGAGGATGCCAATTTTTCTGTGCCACAGTGTCTAAGAGGTAAGGCAGTGCCTCTGCCTTAACAGACACGCTTCTTTTTTTGCACCAGCCTTCTTTTCTCCCACATATCACAAAGTCTTGATTGACTGGCTGTGTGGGTGGCCAATGGGAAAGCGTATCCAGTAGTTGTGTGGAGTCATAGGTAGGCTGGAAGGTGGTCAGCACTCAGAGCTCCGTGGAAAAAGCACTTGATGCCTCTGTAAATAATATATGAAGAGTGCTACAGCGGCATGTATTGTTCCTGAGAAGGCTGACTTGCAAACACTGGCACTCCCCCTAGTCATTTCCAGTTCTGCCTCTAGAAGGGTGGAGCACAGTTCTGCTTGAGAGCGAGAGAGCGAGAGAGGAGTGGCTACTCTGGTAACAGTAGCTTGAAAGCACCTGGTTCTTTCTCCTATTGCTGGAAAGTATGATCTTGAAGTCCTGGTGCATGGATCTTAGAAGAGGTTCCTTTCTGGAATCCTGGGCTTTTCTGACTTAAGAGCCTGACCCTCTGCCTTTAACCAAGGTGCTTGGAAGACTTTAAAAGCTGGGCTTCTTTGCAATGTGTGGCTTCTTGGTGAAGTCTGTATCTCAAGACCTTTTCTTTGCTTCTCTTCCTTCCTGCCAGCTGCAGGCATACCCTTGCTTGAGGAAGGCGAAAGGTAAGTTCTATATTTGTCATGGTTTAGGTTTGGTGGAGGTGCCATAGCCTGATTCCCTAATATAAATGCACTGAGCAACTGCTATCATACAGACAAGATATGGTAGGTAATAGCTATGACTGAGTCTAAGGCTTTGGGACAGGGAGAAATGAAAGACTGAAAGCACATCTTATGTGATTGCGCTTAGCAGCATTGATAAACGCGCACCATGTTTTAGGCATGTTTACTCTGAAGTAAGTTCCACTGAAGGATTTGCGCTCATTTCCCAGCACTACGACTTTGAATGAGTAGGATGCAGACCTTAGGGCTAGCTAATCTGCCACCCATTTGTTTTTTAATCTTTTTTTTTTTTTTTGGCTTTTTCTTCTAGTCCCTCTCAGCTAATATCCAGTGTAGGTTAGGCAGTGGCTGAAGGGCGACTAAGGGGATATATTTTTCACCTTACTCTGGGTAATGCCCCAGCCACCCCTCTGGGACCACTTGGATCTATGCCAGCGAATTCACTGGCACAAATCTGAGCAGCCTGTGTAAAGCTGCAGGAGTGGGGGTTAGGGTACAGCATGGACTGCCACCACTGATCCCACCCACCTCTCAGGCCCAATCCGCCTCCTGCCCTGCTCTTTCCCACCCAAAAATGCTCTCTCCCCACCTCCAAAATGCCTTTCTGCCACCCTTTCCTACCCCCTGCACTGGCCTGCCTAGGCTGGCACAAACTTACCCTATCCGGGTGTGGATCCAGCATCCAGGAGCTGGTACAGGCCTTTGCTGTGGCCTAGCTGGCTCTAGAGTAATTGCAAATGTGCTGTAAAGCGCACTTATGACGCTCCTGGGCCAGTGCAACTTTTGGATCGCGCTCTAGGACACATTTGATAAGAGGTTCACCGTATGTCAAAACAGATTAAAATGTATAAACCAAATTGGGCAAAAGAGCTTGAAATTTACTGTGGTCAGGCTATGCATGGAGTAAATAAAAATGTCTATTTATTCTGTTGAATATAGTTAAAGAAAGTTGATTGAACCAATATGTCAAGTTGGGATACTTGGTCTAGTTTTATTAGCATTCAGTGTTTGGCAAAAGTATACAACATGTTGGAAAGTCAGATGGTCTCATAATTATATCAGCTTTTTCTTGAACCTGGGGTGGCCAACCTTTCAGCTTTAGGGGTCCTGGACCTTCGTGTAGAACAGGGAATTTTAGCAGGTGCAGCTTGTCATATCACAAGTGACAAGCTGAAATTCCCTCTTCTACACAATTGTAAAAGTTCCAGGAGTCCTAAGTTGAAAGGTTGGCCACTCTTGCTTTAACCATTGTGCTTCTTTCTTATAATACAGTTGTTTAAAGCAGCCACGTTGTGTGATAACAGAACACAATCTACCCATAATAGCTACTTAATATCTGATCTTTATTCCCTCATAAACCAAGTGTAGGTTTTATTGTAGTTAAAATTTTAGCTCATCAGCCTTTTAATTGTTGCTCTTGGGATGAATTTAACAACCTATAATTTATGGAAATAGAATATATTCTCTCCTCTGTTTTCTTTGAGGGTATAACTTAACCCAGAAGTATTTAGCTCACTTTCTCCCTGATAATCTCCTCCTCCACTGATTTATATATGCCTACTGTATAATCATGTGCCTGGTGTACTTCTCTCATGCTTTTTGTCATTTAATGGTACTGCTTCAATTTCTTGTTCATCTAATATGAACAAGTATGTGTATGTGTAAAAAAAACCTGTATGTGTAAAAAACAAAAAAAACTTCCTTCCTCTCTTGAGCTTATGTTTACACACTTTCTATTATAGCTAAAAGAAAGTTTAAATAATTTGTGTCATTGTAATCAAAGCTTTCCCTTGTCAATCGGTTAAAGTCTTTGCAATTCCTCACGTTTTTGTGACTTACTGAAGACAGATCAGATAGGAATTACGTTTCTTGTTCTTTTGTCTTTATTTTTGGCCCATTAGTTTTCTTACATATATACTTTGAAAACTGACAAAATATCTCTTGCTAGTTTCTTAGTTCAAGCAACATTGGAATATAGGTTTCCTTGATAATGATATTTTCCTCAAAGTCTGCACCTGATACGAATCTGCAACAGATCCTTTCAACATGAAGTAAAGCTATCACCTTCAGTGTTTTCCTTCAGACAGCTTATCTCTATTACAAGGTCACCATGTGTGATCTAGTTCTTTGAATGTGTCTTTCACTGATTGGGCTCTTGAAATGCTGATATCATGAGAGTATACAGTATATATATATATATATATATATATGCTTCAATGCATATGCATTCATACATATAGAAGTATGCTTCAATTTCAATATATGAAGTATGCTTTTCACTATTTCTTTCTGATTATATTGTCTCAAGACTGCTTGTCAAATAAATGAATTTTGCATTTCTTGAAGTCTGGGGAATCGCTTTTACCAATCTGTCAATCTATTATTCAGATCCTAGTTTGTTTCCTCTAATTTTTGTTCTCAGCACAAATTTATTTAATTGCATTTCTAAAAATTGTTTTGACTCTTCCATAGTCAGTGGAACTGTTTTTATTGTTTTTCTTATAACTCTACTTGTCATTCTTTTATTATTTCAACCTTCAAAAATTCATTAGCCTTCATTATTCAAAATTCAAAACCTTCATTAGCTCATCAGTAATCAAGCATACTTCAGTATTCCTTATTCTATTATCTAAACAGGTATTACAGTAGATATGAGCAAATTAAATAGCCAGATCATGCAATTAATTTCACAATTAATTGTGCAACTTAGTAATTCAAGAGGAATTTCATTAATCAGGCCATATATGTATGGAATCCCAAAAGAAAAGTTTCCTATGTCTGCAGATAATCAATTGTTCTCATATGAAGTGTAAAAAAAATATAAATTTATATGTGGGGAGATAACTGTCATCAGAAAGTTCACTAGACAAATAGTTCATGGTCAGGTCATTGGCCTCAAAAGGCTGCACTTTATTATGCAATGAGGATAGACCGAGATCGTATTCTTTTCCAGATTTCCACCAGCAGTTCTGTTAATGCACTTCTCAATATGTTGCTCTTCTTGGAGGAACACAGACCCAAGTGACAGTTCAAAAATGACACAAATGCCAACCAGTTGGTTCCTCAAGGTTGTAATTGTCTCAATAGGAAAAAAAGGACTTGCAATTCACAGAGCCCTAGCTCATGGTCCTCTCTTGTGTTCCAAGTGTGTGCTAAGTGCACATAATTACCTATCACAAACAGGACGTGCATCAAGGCATAGGCTTGAGCTGCAATTGAGACTTCAGAGCACACTGACGGGAAGTCCTCTCCTCTCCAATAGTCTCCCTGCCCTCCCTGCTCCTTATTAAAATAATACTAATTCTAGATGTTACACTGAATGCTGTATAAACAAATAATAATTCTGACAGCTAAGCATTCGTACAAGCATGCAGAATTGCCTAGCCAAGGCAGTTGGTAGCTTAGGTTTTGGAGAGAAAGTGGAAGAATAGCAGTCATGATCTGAGCTATACATGATTGACCATGCCTTTGCTCTTATAGAAGGCCAAGCAAAGGAGAACACAAGGCCACCAAAATGGTCCCAATCCAATGAATGTGTAGCTCTGCAAATGCTCCAGAAGGTGCTCTCCCACCGTAAGAAAAAAAGAGGATTGAGCAGCTGCTAAAGTGAAACTTAGGTTAAAAAAAATAAAATCGCATAAAGCTGGGTGGGTCCTGATAGTGTCACTTCAAAAAGTGGATCCTGGTGCTAAAATGCTTGGGAACCACTGATATAGCCAGTGGTGGGATTCAAATGAATTGACAACGGTTCTATGACGTCATAGCCGGAGCCAAAAAAAACCCGAAGCCAGCCGAGGTAAGCGAGTGGGCGGGGCCCGGCCATTTAACAACCGGTTCTATAGAACCTGGGCGAACCCCCTGAATCCCTCCACTGGATATAGCCCATCTAGCTCTTCAGAAAGCAGTTAGGTACAGCAGTGGTCTTCAAAAGATGGGCTGCGACTCCCCGTAGAGCACAAAAAAGGGCCATTTTCCCTTAAGGGAAATGTAGGGCATTTAGGGGCATGTGCCCTACCTGGGGGGTCCAGGAGGGTTGGGGAGACCTGCTGCGACATCTGCGGGCCTCCCTGATGCTTAAAATGGCTCTGTTGAAAGATTGCAGATTACTTTTGTGCAAAAGCAGGAAGCAAACTCCTGTCTTGCAGTGGAGCTATTTTAAGCATCAGGGAGGCCCATGTTGCTGGCAGCAGGCCTCCCCAACCCTCCTGGAACCCCCAGGTAGGGCACATACCCCTAAATGCCTGTGGCGCTGCAATCGCTGTCGCGGCGCCTGGTCCTACCCCCAACCCCGCAAGCACTTAACAGCATTTTCACAGGCTGAGTAGGTCTTTGAAGACTGCTGAGATACTGTGTTCCACTTGTAGTTACCAGGATGTCAAAGTCAGACTTGGGAGGCAGTGGTTTCACTGGGCTAAAGAGAGCTAATTTTAGCGTTCTCAGTCATTTTTGCTATCTTTATAAAGGGTCCCCAAGTTTATAAAGGGCAGACCCAAGTTAATCCAAGATTTGCTGGATACACAACCAGCATCGCGTGTGAAGCTTAAATGTTATATATTGAGCTGCTGAGGAAAGATTTCTGATATGGCTCTCTCTTTTTTTTTTCCAGCTGACGGGGTGAGGGTCAAAAGCTTTTGAGTAACTGCCCTCCTGCAGGGAGCGCTCCTTTCCCGTATGCTGGTTGCCATGCGATGCTTCCTGAAACGTTCCCTTTCGGCAGCCGTTGCACTTGCTGTGCTCCTGCTAGTCATAAATGTCGTCCTTTGGACCCAAGAAGATCCTGAGATAGTAAGCATGGGGGAGGGGACGGACAACAACTGGCTACAGAGGAAAACATACTCGGCAGGCCCTGCCACTTCCGCCCTGTTTTGTTTCTTCTGGAAATCAGCATTGCTGGACGGATACTTTGCTGTATGGGATTAAACTCCCCCTCCCCACTTTGGAGCCAGGTTCCTGCCTTTTACCGTTAGACTTTTGTTCTCCTGCATTTTGTTCTCCTGCCGCTGCGTATGGCATTTTGGTGCCCAGCACAAAAACACCAAATAGAGTCACAAAGCCCAACCCTGAACTGCCTAACTGCTGGTGGCGTAGCTGTAGCCAAAAGGCAACCATGGCAGCCAGTGGCAGCCAGGCAGCTGCTGGGATTTCCCCAGGAGAAGGGGACATTCGTCCCCTTTCCCTGGGGAAAGCCCCACCGCACACAATGAGGCTACTCAGCTCACCACCGGCTATTTTGCTGGGAGGGAATTGAGCAGCCCTGTGTTGGGCTGCCTGAGCCACCGCCGAGGATAATATCCCAAGGTGGAAGCCACGGCCAGGTTCCACCCCCTCACAGCCGGCTCCTCCCCTTCCCCCTTCAGTTCCTCCCCCCTCCCCAAACGGGCTTACTGGCAGCTGGCACTGCTGGAGCACCAGCCTGCTGCACGCGTGCGTTGGGGCCTGGCACTGAGAGCACAATCCTAACCTGAGTTAGGCCAGCACAGTTGGGCCAACAAAGTTTGGCCAGCACCAGAGCCGCTATAAAGCACATTTGGACTACTCTCGTAGTCAGGGAGGATGGCGCAAGTCTGTGTGCTGGCCTCTCTGACTCCGAGAGTGGTCCAAACATAATTTGCAGTATCCCGTGTGCCAGTCCAATTTTGCTGGCCTAACTATGCCAGCCTAACTCCAGGTTAGGATTGTGCCCTGAATGAGCACCGCCGCAACACGAGCATAAACGTGTCGCAGACGTGTTTTATGGCACATTTGCAACATTTTTGCCAGTGGTACAGACGTACGGCAGGCAAGAAGGGCATTTTGGATTGGGCCCTCGCTGGTACTAACTATGTACAAGCATACCCCAGTATCTATGGATTCAGTATCAGTTGTTTTGGTTATCCGGAGTTCTATGCTTACCAGGGACCCCTTTATAAAGATAGGAAAAATGACGGAGAATGCTAAAATTAGCTTTCTGTAGCACAGTGAAACCACGGCCTCCCAAGCTGCCTGTAGCCTCTTCCTGGTCACTCTGAGGCTCGTCCCTTCTCTCAGTGTCACCCCAAAATGCATCGCAATGCATTCTCTTCCTGGTTGTGATGCATTCTGTGGTAATGTGGAGGGAAAGGTGGAGACTTGGAGCACTGCTGCAGGCAGCTCACAACGGTTTCACTGCACTAAGGTAAATGGAGCTATTTTTAGTATTCTCTGTCACTTTCCCTAACTTTTTAAGGGGCGTCCCCTGTATCTGCCTATCCTTGATATCCACAGTATGGTGGGTGGAACCCCCAAGGATGTACTTATATCCGTGCACTATATACAGTGCAACTGACAATTTTTTTGCCTTCAATGATACCTCAAAATGTGCTGCCTGAGGCAGGCTATTGGAAAGTGGACAGTTTGGGAGGACAGAAAAAAAGAGTATTTTTTTCCAGGGCCTGGTCTCTTTGCCACCCTCACCACCACCCCCGGGGGCAGGAGAAACTTTTCAGAACTGAGGAATGATGGCGTGGCAAAGATATCAGGGAGTCAGTGTACATCTTGACTTCCCCCTTCTCTTCTTCTTCTCTGTGTACATCTCTTTGGCTTCTCCCTTCTCTAATACTAAGGAGAGAGGACAAGATCCTGGCAACTCAGAGACTAACGTTGTTTTGGATCGCAAATGTCCTCTGGAACATGAGGAAAAATTCTAACTCTTTGTCTTGTGGGTCTACAGCAGGAGCTGCGACAGAGGGCTAGGATTGTGGGACTACAAGAACTTGAAGCTGATTGGAACAAGGAGAGTCTCCAAAGGCTAGTCAATGCCACAAGCTTCTCAAACATCTCTTATCAACGTTTTATGGGTCTCCCCCTACTCCAGAAAAGTGAGTACTCTACATGTCCAAGAGGCAAACTGAATAGAATCTAAGGATCAGTTGGGGGTGCACAACTGCTATCTGACCCACATAGATGCCCCTGTGGGCATCTTTGTTTTTCAGAGCACAATCCTATACCTGTGTTGCGCCAGCGCTACATTCTTGTGCCGGTCCAGCGCTGTTGCAATTGTGCCATCAAGTGCATCTACGCCGGCTAGTCAGCACTGGACCAGCACAGGCAGCAGCGTCAGCGCATGGGTGCCACTGCGCCTGTCAACAGCGCCGGCTGTGTGCCGGTTGAGTGTTGAGGGCATTCCAGAGGCATGCCAGGGGCGTAATGGGGCGGTGCAGTGGGCAATGACAGGGGTGGTGATGCACAATGGCCATAGAGCCAAATCCTAAACCCCGTCCCCACCCTTGGCGGCCCTGATTCGGGCGGCTCCTGCACATGTGCACCTGCAAAACAGCAGGTGCAGATGCAAGCAGCTCATAGGGCTGGCTGGGGCTTACCCAGGTGCAAGGGGAAAACCTCCCCTTGCCTTGCACTGTACTGCTGCTACCTTCTAATGGCCTTAGGATGCAGCCCTGCTATGTCGGCCTTACTGTGTTGACGCTGCTTAGGATTGAGCAGCGCCAAGAGAAAATCAGATTTATAGTTGAACTAGCCTTTTGTTACCCGGCGTTGCCCGGGGGACAAAGTATCCCCAGCTTCTATTAGGAGAAGGAATGAATACAGGGACAGAATCAAGCAAAGGAGCGTAATGAAATTGTCACACTCACTGAACAAAGTCTGCAGGTCCTGTGGTAGGGCAGTTAGCCCTGTGGAAACAGGTAGCTCTCAGATCCGACTGGGTGTTGGAACTCTCTGGATCCTGCTCTTTCCAGCCTGGGCAACGCAGGCAGTGCAAAGCAGTTTCACTTCCGTTTTGGATTAGTCCCTGTGGATCACATAACCTGCAGAATCGCTTGTGACCACAGGGTGGCAGCAGACCTGTAGTCCAATGCAATCCCCTTGGTCTGGACGTTCTAGCCCCCCTCCCCAAAAAACCGGGGGCTGTAGGGGGGTCTGACCCCCGCAGTGTTTCCTTCCAGGCTGCAAGGTGTATTCCTGCCAAGTTTCGTGCGTATCGGTCCAGGCGCTCCCGAGCCTATGCATAACAGACAGACAGACAGACAGACACAGACACCCACATACCCATGTCCATTTTTATATATATAGATGAATGACATGTAAATGAAGTTTTACTTGGATGTTTTTTTGTAATCGGCATGATATGATTCAGAACAAAACAGGAATGTGGCAATACAAAGAAACAATGCATGCTTCAATGAAGAAATGATATATAATGGGTTAAAATGTCAGACATTAGCAAATGCTCTGACAAAAAGCAAGTTGCTGTGGGTCGGATAAATTCTTGTGGTGTGCCGGATGTGGTCCCCAGGCCGTAGTTTGGAAACCCCTGCTTTAAACCTAGGAATGCTCCATCAAATAACAAACATCCTTATGGTTGTCACAATCTTCTGCAACTAGAATATGCAACTTTTCCTCACTGGCACACTGCCACCCAGCGGAGGAATGAAGCTGTGAGCATGCAGTATAAATATCTCATCACTTTCCTGCTCCTCCTCTTGGCTCAGGAATGGAGATGCTGCTGCTCTTTTTATTTCTTCATCTTCTCCCTGCCTGGAGTTCTAAGGTAGCGGACTGGGATGCATCAGCAACATGTCCCAAGCCACCAATCCTTTTGTCAACCATCGTCTCCTGCTCGCTGGAGCATGCAGGATTCTTTTTGCCCCATAGCAGATGGAGAGGAGGATGCTTTCAACTTCTTTGTTGAAAGGGGGATATATTCTTAACGAGTGGTGAGAAACAACCATATAATTAGTTTCTGAAACACATACTTCTGAATATGTGATTATATAGGTTTGCCCTCACTTGGTCTTTCCAATACGATCCCCAATTTTTATTTAATCCACTTCTGAAATAGATTAGAAGCAATATGATTATTGCCATAATAGCTGACCTGTTCTGCATTCATGACCTGCGTTCCTTTGGCTCCATATTTCAGAGGTGTTGACTGTGGGACTGTGTTCCATCAAGAGGAAGCGAGAGAACTACCTCCTGGACACACTGAGGTCCATCTTTACCCAATCAACTGAAGACGAACTGAGGAAGATGGTTGTAGTGGTCCACTTGGCTGATGCTGACCAGCAGTGGAATGCTCAAGTGGCAGAGTCTATTGCCAGGCGCTTTACTCCTCAGCTTTTGCTAGGCCGCCTGATAGTTATCCATGCCCCTTCCGAGTACTACCCTCGCCTGAAAGGCCTTAAAAGGAACTTCAATGATGCTGAAGACCGTGTGCGATTCAGATCAAAGCAGAATGTGGACTATGCCTACCTCATGAACTTTGCAGTCAACCTCTCCACCTACTACCTCATGATTGAGGACGATGTCATCTGCTCCAAGTCCTTCTTCACAGCCATCATGAAGGCAGTGGCATCCCGGCAGGACTCCCCCTGGGTCATGCTGGAGTTTTCCAAGCTGGGCTACATTGGCAAGCTGTACCACTCCAGTGACCTGCCCTTGCTTGCTCAATTCCTCATGCTCTTTTACCAAGAGATGCCCTGCGATTGGCTTCTGGTGCACTTTCGCCTCCTTCTTGCCCAGAAAGACGTCATCCGTATCAAGCCATCTCTCTTCCAGCATGTTGGTCTCTACTCCTCTTTCCAAGGCACAGCAAACAAGTTGATAGATGATGACTTTGAAGAAGAGCCCTTTGTGCTCCCTGACAATCCTCCTGCAGATATATTTACAGACATTATGGCTTTTGACCATTACCGAGCCGCAAACGCTTACAGCAAATCACAGGAGTACTTTTGGGGCCACGCGCCCTCTGCTGGCAACTCGTTCGTTCTTGTGTTCACGCAGCCTGCCCGCCTTTCCCGCATCCAGATCCAGACAGGTTCTGACCAGCATCCAGAGGACTATCTCCAGGCAGGGCTTGTGGAGTTGGGCAACCAGAAGAAGAGCGGCAGCTTTAATTGTGTCCGGTACACCACCATTGGATTATTTCAGAGGGGATACTTTGACAGACGGGACTTGGAGAACAGCACACCCACTGCCCCGGATTGCTTGCGCATAATGGTGACTGCAAATCAACAGGAATGGCTGATCATACGTAACATACGCGTCTGGATAAAGCGCGGTTCCTGATTGAATCCCAGGCTGGGTGGATCAGGGGAAACGTGCTCAGAGCCAGGCCTTCTCTTAATGCAAAAGATCCAGTACACAGAGGCAAAACCAGAGTTAGCATTTTTTGTCATAATGGGTGGCTCAAAATGTACTGTACCAACTAGAAGCTTTTATTCTTCACATTTTTATACTGCCCCACCTCCAAGGAGCTCAGGGTGGTGCACATGGTCCCTCCCCTCCTTTTGTCCTCACAACAACCCTGTGAGGTAGGTGAGGCTGACAGTGACTGGCCCAAGGCCACTCAGGAAACTTCGTGGCTGAGCTGGGATTTGAAGCTGGATCTTCCTGGTCCAAGTCTGGCTCTCATCAGATGGTTCAAACAATTCAGGCAGAAGTTGGAACTCCACGCTTCAGTCCTCTCTCTTTCTGGATTGGTCTGGCTACTGTGGGTACCATAGTGGCTAAGAGATGTTGAACGGGGAAGAACTTTGGCAGTTTGTATCTGCTGCCACCATTCCAGGCTACAGCAACTAAGCAGAGAGGGGCATCTGGCACACCCCCTTCCAGATGAACACTGAACTCCCAGAACTCTTATTAAAAATCAAACCCACAATAGCATCTGCAGGGCAAAGGAACACAACAACCCACTAATTTACCCATGAACACAGACTAGGAAGGCAAAGAGTTGAAATGTAGCTAGTTTTTTTAAAAAGTCCAAAAGAAAAGGAAATTACAGAACGGGGTGGGGGAGAGAGGATGGGTAGAAATGAACGAACCAAGAAGGTTAGATGACTGGAGTCACCATTCCTGTTAAATTGATAGGAATCGAGTGAAGCCAAGGGGCGGGCTTAGCGGCCATGTTAGTGTGCCCCAAACAATCTAGATTCCAAGCATTTCAGATTGCTTTTCTGGTAGTGTTTGGGACTGAATAGTTTACTCCTAAAATAAAAACTTACCAAAATAACAACGTGTGATCGTGTAGAAACATCAGTGGTAACCATATTATGAGTTAATATGCAATTCCAAGGTTTAATTCCGCGTAATTATATTACTGAACACACCGGACGAAATGCTACTTGCTGTCTATTTAAACTCGGATAGCACTGTTTTGACAGACTTATTTTTTGCAATCTACACAACCAAAAATAAAGTGTGAACGGGAAGGAAAGAATAAAAGGGGAGGGTGGGCGATTCGCACACCCGTATGTAGAACACAGAGGCATGCTTGCAGACGTTGAGATTAACTTTTACACACGTGCAGGGACATTTTGAATCATGAATTCGCGGCAATCCTCATTGGCGGGAAATGTCTGAGTCAGCCATATTTGTGTGCCCCGGAAGCTTCAAGAAATAGAGCTCATGCCGACTCCAGTCATCTAACCTTCTTGGAACAAACGGGCTGATAGGATAATGGTGGGGGGAAGCCTTGGATAAGCACAAATAAAAGTCTTGATCAAATGGATGCAGTAACCATTAATGCCCAGCAGATGGAGGTGGGATACACTTAATCATAAAGCCCGCCCCCCCAGGCCCCACCCCTCAATGCAGTGAAGTGTGCAAGCTGGCTTGGAATAAAACAAGCAAACAAATGAAAAGGAAAATTAATTTCCTGATCACCTCTAGCTAGAAACAGCCGTAGCACAGAGTCACTATGGAAGTCTGTACTGTATTGCACTCATTCTAGGCTTGCTGTGAGTCTTGCGGCAGCCAGTGGGCTCAGATCCGTCACCATGGGCCCTTGCCATGGAGCTTCCCATGATAATGCTTCAAATAAAACTTGCACTACTGAATGTACTCTGCTATTGTCCCAGATAATATACATATTATGTATGTATGTATGTATATTGACATTTAATTCACTTGTCAAAGTAACCAGTGTGATTATAAGGGTGTGGATGGATGTTTTATTCTTGAGAATTCCATAGGGTCTGTACTAAGAGGTTGGAAGTGCAGTGGCAGATTTTTCATTTGCTTGGCTTCTGTTCTGAGGAATAAATTGGAGAGCGGACATGCTGAATGGAATAGCTGTTGATTGAATCCCCAGACACCGGATCGCAGATACAGGGGGCCACCTGTACTCATTTGTGCTTGAGCTAACTCATATTATCTGGAAAAATAGCAGATTTTTCCAGATCTGGAAAAATGTGAATGAATATAATCTGCTATTTTTCCAAGCTCTCAGTATAGACTCTATGGAATTCTCAAGAATAAAACATTCATCCACAACTGCAGTATATAATCACACAGGTTACTTTGACAAGTGAATTAAATTACTATGGATGAAACGGATCTCAATTTTAATGCTTGTTTTACATACTCATGTTGGCATTCATATTCACATTAGTGCAACTATGTTCTTTGTACTCAGTCTTATTTGAATGGAAAGATGCCTCCAGTTAGCTCATCAAGCTTCTAAATTTAGCTAGTTTCCATTCCAACTGTGTGTGTGTTATCACTTCTTGTCTCACTCAAGATATTCATTCTTTCACCAGACAGTCTTTTACTCAAGGTTTGTCTAGTCTAGAAGCAAGGTCTCACTTCTTTACTTCTCTCACACTAGTGCTTTACTAATTTCAAAATTGAGACTTGATCAAAAGGATACTGTTGATTATAATCTTTATGGGATGTTATTTGTAACCTGAATCTCAGGGAGGTTTTTTTTTTTCACAACAAGGCATGCCTCAGGCTGCTTTTTTGTTTTACATACTTGAGCAATTACAGTCAACGGGAATCATATCTGTGAGTGAGTAGTCTCTCTTTGGATACAAGGCTTTAATTCAAACATGCATTGATAAATTTCTGCATTTCTGTAACTATCGAGGAATCGATTTGGCAGCTTCTAACTCTAAAGCTCAGAGCGCAATCCTAACCTGCAGTTAGGCCAGCAAAGCTTGGCAGGCACAAGGGACACTATAAAGTTTGTTTGGACTACTCTAAGAGTCAGAGAAGCCAGCATACAGATGTGCGCCATCCTCCCTGACTCCAGGAGTGGTCCAAACGTGTTTTATGGTGGCCCTTGTGCCAGCCTAAGTGTGATGGCCTAACTTAGCCCAGCACAGTTGCAAATGTGCCATAAGGCACATCTGCTTCGAGGAATTGGGCACTGTGCCGATGCAGGGAGCTGCCTGCATCAGCCCTGCACCACCTTCGCAACAGGCCTGGGCTGACGTAGTGGACATGCATTGGCCCAACATAGTGCTTGAGAAAGATGAGAGCATCTTTCAGCTCAAGCCTATACATGTTTACTCAGAAGTCAGACTCAATGCGTTTAGTGAGGCTTACTCACAGAAAAGCATGCCTAGGATTGCAGCCTTCATTTTTCTTTACATCACTGAGAACTGGTGTAATATCATTTCTAAAAGTGGAAGCTGTGAGCTATGTTTCTCAATTCCAATTTTGCCACAGCACATCTTTGATAATGGGCATGATGATGATGATACATTCCATCTTTACAAGGGCTTTGTAAATACAGAATTAATGCCTATTTATTGCTGTACACTTTTCTCTCTCTGTTTTGCCATTTGTGCTTTCTTTTCCTCTCAATAAATCTTTTCTTTAATAATATTTCTGAGTTTTGCCTTGTATGTTCAGAAGCCTCGCATCTATTTGTTCAGATACTATTCCTGATATTTATTTTAGGAACATTAACAGTATAATTAAAAAAACTATGTGATCAATGAAAAGGGGTGAATGTTTCATTTATTATTCCTGCTCCTGACTCTGTTAAGCAGATACTTTTTACTTCCTTAAATAGAAATGGAAGCTACGCCGGATTAAGCATTGACTTAAAACTTGATTAGCTTATTCTCACAAGTGCTAATGGTAATCTGAATCTGTGTGATGAGCATGTTGGCTCAACTAGATATCACTTCCTCCTATAACAATTACTGTGGGTTGTATATCCCCTAGAGCAGGGGTGTCAGACATAAGGCCCATGGGCCAGGTGCAGCTCCCAGAAGCAATTTATCTGGGCCCCATTAACATTGGGCTCTCTCATAGAGGGTTCTGTGGAACTCTTTGCCACAGGAGGTGGTGATGGCATCTGGTCTTGATGCCTTTAAGAGGGGATTGGGCAGATTTTGACTGTGGCCCTTTTGACTGTGCCGCCACCAGGAGAAGTGAGAGGGGCGGCAGCCAGGAAGAGGGCCTTCTCGGTGGTGGCCCCCCAACTTTGGAATACCCTCCCCTTAGAATTGAGAACTGCTCCCTCTTTATTAACATTTCGGCGGGGGATGAAGACCTTTTTATTTCAAAAAGCTTTTAATTGTTGACAGGCTGGCTGGCTGGTGTGTTATATTTTATATCTTTTGATCCACAGGGCTTGTTTTTAAATCTTGTTTTGTTTTTAATTTTGTTTTATTATATTGTTTTAATGTTTTAATATTGTTTTTTAATGTTAAATTTTATATTTTTATGTAATGCCGCCTTGGGTGCCTTCGGGCATAAAGGCGGGATAAAAATCTAATAAATAAATAAATAAATAAATAAATAAATAAATAAATAAATAAATAAAATTTCTGGAAGAAAAGTCCATCATGGGCTATAGGCAATGATGGGTTGTAACCTCCTTACATTAGTAGTAGGCTACTTCAGAGTACTGGGTGCAAGGGAGTGGCAACAGGATCCAAGCATCTTGTTGTCTCATGCCTCCCTGGGGCACCTGGTGGGCCGCTGTGAGATACAGGAAGCTGGACTAGATGGGCCTTTGGCCTGATCCAGCAGGGCTCTTCTTATGTTCTTATATCTTGAAATGATGAACAAGATTTTCTCTTCTGTCATTTGCAGCTGACGACTTCCTATATGAGAATAAGTGCTTATTTCTTGCTATCATTTGCTTAATGATGTCACTTCCTACGTAAGGTCTGGCCCTGAGCAGGCACCATGAAAGCTATTTGGCCCACTATAGGAAATGAATTTGAAACCTTTGCCCTAGACCTGGGGTCAGCAACCTGTGATTTTGGAGCCTCATGTGGCTCTTTTAGCCATCTGCTGCGGCGGAGTCCAGGTGAAAGTAGCAAAGGAGGCGCCCAGCATTGGCTGCGACCGTGGGCTTGCTCTCCCTCCCGGTAGGCTGCACTGTGCTCAGGGCTGCAGGTTGGGAATCGCCCCCTTTTCTCCCCTTCCTTCCGAGCCCCCCAAGCCAGGAGCTGCTACCGAGAGCGCCTCTCCGCTCGGCACCAATCCCACGCTGCACGCTGCTCCGGGAAGCGGGGAGAGCATGCTGGCGGCGGCGGCGACTGGGCTCCCGCTCAGTCCGTGGATAGCCTTGTGCAGAAGGCAACCCGCGAAGCTTCAGAGCTGATCCGCCGGCTGGAAGGGTACGTGGCTTTTTGTGTTGACTGTTCCATGTGTTTGCATTGCTTCGCACGCAGAGCTGGGATGGAGCGTGGCGGGGGGTGGTGGCGTGCAGCAGAGAGCTGGTGGGGAAAACTTTCTGGCTTGCTCTCGGTTGGGTTGCAAAGTTGCCCCTGGTTTTGCACGCATTGGGGCAGCTCCCGCTTACAAGCATGGAAAGTGCCGGGTCTCGCAGTTGTGTATGTGTGTCCCCCGCCCGTTTTCCAGGATCTTTTGCCCGGTCCCTCTTTCTGCAACGTGGAGGGATTGTTTGCATCGATGGCGTGCAAGTTGCAAAAGTTCCTGTGCACGAGCCTGGAATCCCCCTTTTGCAAACCTAAAAACAAAAAATCCTCCACCGTTTTGAAAAAACAACAACACACCCCATAGTGGCAGCAGTGGCATGGGCAGCTGCTTGGCTCGGCTCTGGGCTCTGCCCTGCCTGCCCATCCTGCTGCTGCTTGTCGCATGTGCTCTTTGCAAGTGGGCAATCCGCCGCGTTGCCCTGCAAGGTGCAGCATGGTGGCTGGTTTTTGTTCTGCCGTTCGTTTTTTTACGCGCGATTGGAAGGCTGTGGAGGACTGGCAGCAGGGTTGGGGGTGGGAGAGAAAGAAAGCTGGAGACAGCGAATGACGAATGTCGAGACCCGATTTTCAGCCGCGATGGCTCATAAGAACATAAGAAGAGCCCTGCAGGATCAGGCCAAAGGCCCATCTAGCCCAGCTTCCTGTATCTCACAGCGGCCCACAGGTGCCCCAGGGAGGCATGAGACAACAAAATGCTTGCATCCTGTTGCCACTCCCTATAGTTATTTTATACATAGCATAAAGGTAAAAAAACCTATATATGCAGTATTATCTTCATTTTAGATGTCAAAAGGGTTTTGTGGCTCCCGAGGTTTTCTTTTCTCCAGAAAATGGGTCCAAATGGCTCTTGGAGTGTTTAAGGTTGCCTACCCCTGCCCTAGACATAGGAGTGCCTTGGTATTGAGGGGTTTTATAGGGCTAAATATGATCATTTGACATAGATTGCATAAAACCAGAGCTATTTATCTTCAGTTCAGCAATCCACAGCAAGGCAAGTAGCAACGAGCAAGTTGTGGCTGGGTTGTAAGTGTCTGATTTTTCCCTACAAGACTGTCTTCTTGAATCTTCTGTAGCTTGGTCTGTGATTGACAGCTGCCTTTAATTTGGAAGCTATTATTACTGGTTTCATTGAATAATGAAATGCTAAATCCAGAGTTTATCCATTTTTGATGCTATCCATTTCCGCTTTCTCCAGGTCCAGTGAACTTGTTCAATCAAAATTGTAGTAGAGGCAGAAGGCAAAAAACATGGCAAACATCTGAAACAAAATGCAGGTTTCATTAGTACAGGTTTCATGTCAGCTCTTCTTTGGAGCAAGCACTGATATAATTCCAGAGCTGGCAGCTTCCAACTCCAGTCTTTGGGGTTTCCTTTTAGGCTAGATCACAGTAATGTTTTGGGGGGCAGCAACACTTGGCTTCTCCCCAAAAAGAGAAGTCTGGGTCCTATGGCTGCTTCATTTTAGCTGAGGTAAACGAAGAGATGAGAGATCAGAGCTGTTCAAATATTTAGTCAAGTGTAAGGCCTTGCTGATCAAGCCTTTGATCATTTCATCATTCTTCTGCTGGTCATTGGAAGCTATAATATGCATTGGCCATTCTACACAATGAACAACAAACTGAGGTTTTCTACTTTAAGCTGGGATATTTTTAAGATAGTGGGTCAATACTGCCTTACCTCAATGCCTAAGACTCCCAAACCAAAGGCGCCAGGAATGGAAATATATTTCTGCAATGTCTTGGCAATTGTGAAGAAACAGCCCTGCAGTGAAGAAAGGAATCCTAATAGAAACAGTTCCAAGGATCATGGCAGATCCTCAAAATGTGCAAGACTAACAGCCCAGTCCCCTCCCTCCCTCTCACACACACCTGCCAAAATGCCTACTGCTGCATCCTATGTTGGATGGCAGTTGCAGAGGTCTCCTTTGGGGGTGCAATCCTAACCTGAAGTTAAGGCCGCACAAATTAGGCCGGCAAAGTTTGGCTGGCACAAGGGCCAACGTAAAGCGCATTTGGACTACTCTTGGAATTAGGGAGGATGGCACATGTCTGTGTGCTGGTCTCTCTGACTCCAAGACGGGACCAAACATACTTTACAGTGTCCCTTGTGCTGACCAAACTCTGCTGGCCTAACTGTGCCGGCCTAAGTCCAGGTTAGGATTGTGTCCTAAATTAGCGATCCCTGAATATGCCCTATAACGTCGGGACCTACTAGTGTAGTTATTCCACTTATATCCTCTTCTTCCAAGCAGCTTAGCGTGGTGTACAAGGTTCTTCCCACCTACCCAACTTTATCCTCACAACAATCATGTGAAGTAGGTTAGTAGACACAGAGTGGTAGGCCTAAGATGAACCCAGGTCTCCTAGTCAAAGTCAACACCTTCAGTTCTGACAAATTCAGTTCTAGTTCCAGCAATGTGACCACACAGCTAGGAAAAGAAGGTCCACAAACTGTGGCATTCAGTGCTCAGAATGGACACGATATAGTGAACAGTTTGGCAAGTTTCCCAAGATTTGTCCATTCATTCATTGTAGGCCCACATGGAGATTAATGGGCATGCTGAAATATGGCTATGATCTAAGCAAGACCCTACTAGGCTGGCACTGTATGTATGATGCTCATAACTGCACAACGTTCACATATGAAATAAAATTCTGCACAGAGCAGGGCAACTGGAAGAAAGCAAGAGACTATAAATTTTTTGCTCAATGCAAAGTATGTTTAAGACTACATATGTATTACTTTTGGTATATTTTCTCCTTTACACAAATACAGATTCCCGTGGGCTACCAATCTGCTAGAAGGTTGTTCAGCTAGGGTCCCTCAGGAGGAAATCTAGTTATGTCAAGTTATACCAATAAATAGCCCACTTGACATCTGGCTGTTCTGCCAAGTAACTGAAAACCAGGAAGGGGCTTATAGCAGGTAGCTCAGTACATGTCCTTACCTGGCTGTTGATATACTCAGGATCTCGTTGCCTGCAGCGCTTCCAGTCCAGAAGATGACCTGTCTGGAGGGGCTTGTCCCGTGTGCAGCATGCACGTGGCCACAACTCATCAGGCTGCTGCTCCTGGAAATGGGAGCAGTTCCCAAAATCATCAGGCCCTGAAATGCCACAACATGAAAACTAAAAGAGAAGAAATGCATTACAATCAAAAGCTGGCCATCGGAGCCAATTTAACAACGTGACAGCGTGTGAGTTATTTTTGGTGTTTGAATGTTGCGTTGTTGAAATTGTATGTTCCAATTTCTCTCACTACCTACAATTCCAGGGATTTTTATTTTATTTTTATTTAAAAGCTACTTGCTTCCCTATTCTCAAGGACAGAGGCACGATACTAGCAATGCAATTATCTATACAGTATATCGTTTTAGTGTTAAAAGAATTTCATTGGCTACAAGGATGTTTCTGGGGTCAATTAACAGTGCTGGCATTGACTGATAAAGCTTTAAGAGCACAATCCTATGTGGGTCTACTTAGAAGGAAGTCCCAGTGTGTTCAGCGGGGCTTACTCCCAGGGAAGGGTGCAATTAGGATTGCTGCCTAAAGAACCCAGGACTAAGGTTCCTGAAGAACTGCCTTCTCTCATATCGATCTAGTTCTCAGCATAGACCCCCATAGAAAAATCAAAACAGACTCCAGTCACCACTTGAACTTATGAGAAAAGAAGTGAAAGGGTAAAGAAAAACATGGGTAGCTTTCACCACTTTTTGCACAGATTATGGTGGGGAGTTACATTCTTATTCATTTCTACAAATATTGGGAATTAGTGACCTGGGAGCATTACAGTCAGCAAGGTCTTCTGCAAAAATAAAGCGGTCAACTGGACATGATACTAGTGTGTCTTTTAGGAAACAGTCTATTGGCACTGTGAGTGTATGATCTGAGGTTGCACACTACCATTTCCTTATTCCTCCAGGCATCTAATGGCAATTATTTGCCTAAGACAAGATGGCTACCTGCTAGTACATTTGTTGCAGCTGGGGTTCCTCACTCTCCTAGGTTTACTGAGGATGCAATCCTAACCTGGAGTTAGGCCAGCAAAGTTTGACGGGCACAAAGGACACCATAAAGTATGTTTGGACCACTCTGAGTCAGGGAGGATGACGCATGTCTGTGTGCTGGCCTCTCTGACTCTGAAATTGGTCCAAACATCCTTTACGGTGTCCCTTGTGCAGGTCAAACTCTGCTGGCCTAACTCCAGATTAGGAATGCACTCTGAGGAATATTGATAAACAGGGGAAGAGAGTCCCCTCCAAATTTTTGCCCACTAGATAAGGAATCTATTGGCTGGAATTATTGGCAGACAGCACACCTGACAAAACTGAATAGAATAGCCACCTGTACTTCAGAGTACTCAGGTGAAAGGGTGAAAAACCTTGGTAAACTTCACCCTGCATGAAACTATACGTGGAACACATCACTTTCCATAGGAAAATAACCCCTCCCTGCTTTGTTTGCCCAAAAAAATGGCTATTGGGACTTGGTTACCTTTTAGTATTGGTTTGCTTTTTTTCATGTTAGAATCTATCTGAAGTCCGTAAACCAGCTATTTTCAACCACTGGCCCGTGACACACTGGTGTGCCATGAATGACATGTGGGTGTGCCGCAGGAGTTTGGGGAAGGGAATTATAGCAGTAGGGCCATTGGGGAATGTGAGCCCTCGGCTGGCAGCGTGGTGTGTCTTGTCAATTGTCAAAAAACTGATAGTGTGCCTTGATAATCTTAGAGCCATGAGATGAATCAGCTGCAAATTGTAGCCCTAACAAAAAGACAGGACAGAATTTGTTTAATAGTAATAATAATTTGTGTGGGTTGGGACCCAATTTTTGGTGGGTCTTGAAACTGACAAACTGATAGCTGACAAGGAAACTGTATTGAGCCCTATGGAAACAGAAAGGAGCAGCATATGCATGTTTACTCATGAGTAGGCAAAGCATACCTTGGCGTCAACTTTCATCGGCAGGCCAGTATAATGAATGGTATTGTATAATGCATACATTATACATTATCAGCATGGTATAATGAGCGCATGCCCCCGCGAGAAGGAACTTCTCCCCCCACTCCCAGATGACAAGGAAATGTACTATACTGAGCCCAATGGAAAGTAAAACTGAGCCACACATGCGCATTTACTCATGAGTAAACAAATGTGCCTCCAGGCAAAGGCGAATGTAAAGCCATCAGAGTGGTCCTCCTGATCTGATGACAGCAGCGCTCAACAAATGCTCCAGAAATGGGCCCTCCCTAACATAGTGAAAAGGTTAAAAAAAGGGGGGGGCTTGAGCAGACGGTAAAGTGAAACTTTTTAAAAAACCTTGTAAAGCTCGGTGTGTCCCAACAGTTGAAGAATTTAAAAAAAAGTGGGTCCTGGTGTTAAAACGTTTCTGAGCCACTGATGTACGTTATAACTTCACCAGGGGTTGGGAAGAACTGCCTTCTGCTTAGTTCAGTGTTCTTCAGCCAGGGGGTCGGGATCCCACTGGGGCCGTGAAGCCTCATTTGGGGGGTCACAACAAACATTCAAAGCCTATGCAAGAGAGGGCTTGGATCCTATCTATGGATCCTATTTAATAAGGTGCTGCCTTATTAAAACTGAGTCCTTGGTATAATCCTGCACAGCCTCTTCTTGCTGTCTTGCCCTGCAGCTCCTAAGGCCAGCCTTGCCTAGGCTGCTGCTTCACAGGGTTGTTGTGAAGATGGAAGAGGTAGGGGGAAATGGGACAGGCAGAGACAGTAGGTAGGCGGTGATGGGGGCAGATCAGGTCCTGGGAGGGGGGCAGGATTGAAGCTGGGTCCCCAGTCCCATATTCATTTATTGGGGTCGTGGCACGAAGAAGGTAGAAGACCACTGGCTTAGTTTCAAACAGCAATCGTGGCACAGTAGGCCAGGATGAGCACTGACTGAGGTCCATATCTATCAAAGGCTTCATGTGGCCGGGTCAATCGCTGAACCCTCAGTACTGGTAGCTGCGTTTCACTCCAATGCACCATCAAGGGATGGGTGGGACACACTGTGGGCTGAGTTCTGGGGTTTGCCTCAGGACCCCCAGCATCCTGCTGTTAGCACTGGTGAAAAATTCCCCTCCTTCAGAAGAGATGGACTGTCTATTGCTTGCTTATCAATGGTACATCGTTCTCTCAAAGCCAGGATTTCCCCCTCCACCCCTTCATCATTGCTCCTACCGCAGCCTGACTGTGGATGCACCAATTCTATAGTGATCTGTACCAGAGCTCCTCAAAGGACTGTACCGCAATCATGATGGTGTTCCAAGATGTAGAGAATACATCGGAGGCATTGTCCCCTTGGTAATTCTTCTGCAGATCAGACAGGAAGAATTCATCTTTGATCTGAAGAGAGAACATGGCAGAATTCTTCTATCCTACTAAAAAATGCAATGTCTTAGACTAGGGGTCTCCAAACTACAACCCAGGGGCCACATCTGGCTCACCACAAAATTTTATCTGGCCCTCAGCAACTTAAAACATTTTTTCCCCAACCATCAGGTTGGACAATTAACACATGCTATTCTGTCTACTGCAGAATATTCCTTCCATGTGGCCAGAGTGGTGTCAGCTTGGCTAACCCTTATCTTCAGTCACCTGGACCATATGCTGTAAGGCCCTCAAAGCATAATTATTCAATGTTAACCTCACCCCTGCTGATAAAACAATACATATGTTGACTTTTCAACAACACCACAAAACTATTGTGATGAAGAAATAGCATCATTTTTGGTTTCCACAACAGATCGGGCAGAGACAGTATGCTTTGTGTTATTGCTTGCCTCCTCCGTATATAAAGCTGATTTTGTTATTTTTTGGCCCATGAAAATGTGTAAAATATAGGATGTGGCCCTTGTACTGAAAATCAAGAACCCCAGATTAAAAACAGTGAAAAAAAAGTGGTAAAAGCTGTAAGTGGTAATAGTAAAAGGCAGCTCATACCCGCAGTCAGAACATCAGCTGAAATTAAAACATCTTCACCACCACCCCCGCCATGTTTATAAGGAGGGGGCAGTTCTCAACCCATAAGGGAAGGAGTTCAATAGCTGCGGTGCCACCACAAAAAAAGCCCTGCTTCTCACCATCAACCAGCTAACATCTACTGAAGGTGGCACTTGAAGCAAGGCTCCATCAAATTATCTTAGGGGACAGGCCACAATATATGGAAGTAGGTAGTACCTAAGGTATCCAAAGTCGTAGTATAGGCTTTAAAGGTTAACACCAGCACCATGAATTGGGCCCAGAAAAGGATTGGGCTGCCCATGTTGAAGGAGGTAGTCTTAAGGATTGTTTTTAAAAACTGTTTTGGTACCTTGGGGGCAGCAGAGGGAAATGAGGATGTTCAGGGATGAAAAATGGACAGCCCCCCACAACTTAGGTTTCAATGATTACCTGCTTTTTATTGACAAGAATGAGTGCAGCTGCCACAACTTCCACAGCGAACACCAGTAGCACCAAGACAAAGAACTGTGGGAGGAGAAGAACAGGTAGGACAAAAATGGAAACAGTTATGGTTGTCAGACATTGATGCTAGACGTGGAATCTTGGACCAGTGACAACTCAACCAATTATTCTTAAGGTTGGCAAATAGCATTTGATTCCAACTATTGGCAAATACCCAGTGATGTCATGCAGGGGGTACGCGGGGGTACGCAAGTACCGGTTTCTAGGATTATGGCTGGCCCCACCCATTCGCCCGCCCACTCGTCAACTCCGCCCCCTGCAACATTTGCATTTCCTGCACATTTGAGTTGTCTGCATGTTCTCAGAGCCAGGCAGGCAGGCAGGCAGTGAGCGGAGCCTTGCCTTGCCTTGCCTTGCCACTGAAAAATGAGCTGCTCTGGGGTTTTGGAACTGTTGGGTCACTTTAACATGATGCCAGGCCTCCTTAACATGTTCTGGGGGTGCTGTGGAATACTGTTGCAACTGTTGGGTCAGTTTAAAATTGTCTGAGGCCTCAAAAAGGGCTTTTTTCATGTCACTTCCTGCCATGACATCACTTCCGGCTTATGACGCCACTTCCAGTGGGTGGGTCCCGATACATGCCAATCAAAAGTGAGTACCTGTTCTTAAATCATTTAGATGACACCACTGCAAATAGCCTTTTATTCCAAAATACATCCCTCCGTAATGATTAAGTTGGAGGATGTCAATACGCATTCAGCCCTTTTCCACAAGCCCAGTAGCAGCTAACGTTGCACAATTCAGACCCCTTGTCCCAGCATGTTGCAGTAACATAGCTAGGGGGCAAAATAGTAAGTACTGCAGGCACTGCATGGGGCTGTATATGCAGCCCCTCCCACTCACCATCAGAGCCATTCTGAGCAGTGATGGCAATATGCGGGAGACCATTTGGTTCAGCAAGTGCCTGCAAGTTGCCATCACTACCTGGAATGGCTCCAATGATGACTGGGAGGAGCCATTTAGATGGTGGTGCATTGCTGCGGCTGCAGTACTAATCATTTTGCCCCCCTTTAGGTACACTACTGGCACCATTTGTGCTGGTCCCTCCCCAAGTCATCTCAGAAAAAGGAAAGGCTCCAGCTTGGTGGTAGAGCACAGGTTTCAATCAATGGCCTCTGAAAAGGGCAGAGAAAGATTCGTATCTGAGAGCTGCTGGCAGATACTGTTAATAAGAACATAAGAACATAAGAAGAGCCCTGCTGGATCAGGCCAAAGGCCCATCTAGTCCAGCTTCCTGTATCTCACAGCGGCCCACCAGGTGCCCCAAGGAGGCATGAAACAACAAGATCCTGTTGCATCCTGTTGCCACTCCCTTGCACCCGGTACCAGTAGCCCACCACCTTTGTAAGGAGGTTGCACAATCCATCATTGCCTATAGCCCACGATGGACCTTTCCTCCAGAAATCTGTCCAATCCCCTCTTAAAGGCATCAAGACCAGATGCCATCACCACCTCCTGTGGCAAGGAGTTCCACAGATTAACTACCTGGTGGGTAAAAAAAGTACTTCCTTTTATCTGTTTTAACTCTCCCAACCCTCAGTTTTAGTGGATGCCCCCTGGTTCTGGTGTTTTGAGAGAGGGAAAAGAACATCTCTCTATCGACTTTATCCCTTCCATGCATAATTTTGTATGTCTCAATCATGTCCCCCCTCAGGCGCCTTTTTTCTAGACTGAAGAGCCCCAAACGCTGCAGTCTTTCTTCATAAGGGAGGTGCCCCAGCCCCGTAATCATTTTAGTTGCTCTCTTCTGCACCTTTTCCAACTCCACTATGTCCTTTTTGAGATGCGGCGACCAGAACTGGACACAGTATTCGAGGTGCGGCCTTACCATCGATTTGTACAATGGCATGATAATATTGGCTGTTTTATTCTCAACCCCTTTTTTAATGACCCCAAGCATGGAATTGGCCTTCTGAATTGCTGCCGCACACTGGGTCGATACCTTCATTGAATTGTCCACCAGCACCCCAAGATCTCTCTCCTGAGTTGTCACAGACAGCTCAGAACCCATTAGCCTATAGGTAAAGTTTTGGTTTTTTGCCCCAACGTGCATCACTTTACATTTGTCTATGTTGTAACGCATCTGCCATTTGGCTGCCCATTCCCCCAACTTGGAGAGATCCTTCTGGAGCTCTTCACAATTGTTTCTGGTTTTTACCACCCGGAAAAGTTTTGTGTCATCCGCAAACTTGGCCACCTCGCTGCTTATCCCTGTCTCCAGGTCATTTATGAATAAGTTGAAAAGCACCGGCCCCAAGACAGATCCCTGGGGCACTCCACTTTTCACCTCTCTCCATTCTGAAAATTGCCCATTGACCCCCACTCTCTGTTTCCTGGCCCTCAACCAATTCTGGATCCATAAGAGGACCTGCCCTCTTACTCCCTGACTGTGAAGTTTCTTCAGCAGTCTTTGGTGGGGGACCGTGTCAAATGCCTTCTGAAAATCCAGGTATATGATATCCACAGGTTCACCCACATCCACGTGCCTGTTGACCTTTTCAAAGAATTCCAAAAGGTTTGTGAGGCAAGACTTACCCTTACAGAAGCCATGCTGACTTTCCTTTAGCAGTACTTGTTCCTCTACATGTTTTAGGATTTTATCTTTGATGAGGCTTTCCACCATCTTACCCGGAACAGACGTTAGGCTGACAGGCCTGTAGTTTCCAGGGTCCCCCCTTCTCCCTTTTTTAAAGATTGGCGTGACATTGGCTATCCTCCAATCCTCTGGCACCGTGGCCGTTTGAAGGGACAAGTTGCATACTCTAGTTAAGAGGTCAGCAACTTCGTTCTTTAGTTCCTTAATTACTCTTGGGTGTATACCATCTGGGCCTGGTGACTTATTTATATGTAGTTTATCAATTTGATCTAAAACATCTTCTTTATTAACCAGTATCTGATTTAATTCCTTCGTTAGGAAGGGCTGTTCGGGCTGTGGTATCTGCCCAAGTTCTTCTGCTGTGAAGACGGACGCAAAGAATTCATTTAATTTCTCTGCAATCTCCAAGTCCCCTTTTATCTCCTCTTTCCCTCCCTCACCATCCAGCGGGCCAACCGCCTCTCTGGCAGGTTTCCTGCTTCTAACATATTTGAAGAAGCTTTTATTATTCCCTTTTATGTTGCTAGCCATGCGTTCCTCAAACGCTTTCTTGGCCTCCCGTATCACCTTCTTACTTGTCCTTACTGTTGACAATCCTGGATTGCCCAGGGGTCTTGCTCAGTATAGGCAGCTTCCTATGTGCCCCACCCACATTCACTCTTCATTCTCAACATACCCTACTCTACTTACAAGCAACAATATGGTCCTGTTTTGCTTGATGGCTCCAAAACAGCCCAAGAAGCCCAGGAAGGAGAGTGCTACACCCACAAAGAGGATGAGGTAAGCCCCTGCGCTCAGGAGAGGGCTGGAGACAATGAGGCTCCGAAATCCATCTGGGTCAGTGGCCACCCAGACACCCACACTGAAGAGACTGGTGCCCCCTGCCTACAAAATACAGACAGTAAGGAAAACAGCTCAGTTTAAACCCACACATTAATACAGTATATATCAAGTGTCATTTAACCTTTCAGTTTCTTGGACAGACAATACACTGTATGTAATCCATCTATCATCACTCTATAAAAATTGCTGATGAAACCAATTTAAAATAAGGTTATCACTTATACAGAAGGAATAAAAGAAATATTATTTATGTAACTCAGAGCGCAATCCTATACCCCTGTTGCGCCAGCGCTAAGCGCTTGCACCGGCCGAACGCTGTCACAAATGTGCCGTCAAGCGCATCAGTGTCGGCGGTGCAGAACTGGAACTGAACTGGTGCAGAACTGGAACAGAACTGGTGCAGAACTGGAACAGAACTGGTGCAGAACTGCAGCAGCAACATAGTTTGGACACCACTGTGACTGCCAGCAGTGCCTGCCTTGTGCTAGTCGAGTGTTGTGGCATGCGGGTGGCGCTGGGTCTCGCTGAGGACGTTCCAGAGGCGTGCCGGGGGCATAACTGGACGGAGACGGGGATTGTGACGCAAGACGGCCGTAGTGCCAAATCCTAAACCCTGCCCCCAGCTTTGGCAGCCCCAATGTGGGCCACTCCTGTGCATGTGCACCTGCGCCTGGACAACAGCAGGCACAGATCCGAGGAGGCCCACAGAGATGACTGGGGCTTACGCAGGTGCAAGGGGAAAACCTCCCCTTGTCCTGCATGTTGCTGCTGCTGCCTCCTAATGGGCTTTAGGATACAGCCCTGTTATGTCGGCCTTACTAAGTTGGCCTTATTTGGGATTGGGCTGCCCATTAGTAATTATAATATAACTAGCTTTTTGTGACCCGGCGTTGCCCGGGGGGAGAAATTATCCCCAGCATAAGGAATCAGTGTACCACGTGTGGTGCACATCGTCCCAGGCGTTCCAGAGTAATGGTGGAACATACACACAAATATAGAAACCTCCCTCAAAAGCATGACATAGTGAGATCCAGATATAGACTCGTCCCTGAAATAAAACAGCATTGATGACCTGGAACCCAAAATGCACACTATCACTGTGAAATGAATGAGGAAACAGGACACAATAAACTAAGAGAGCAATATGAAGGTCCCACTTACTGTCTGCAGGTCCTGTGGCAGGATAGCCCTGCTGTATGAGAAACAGGCAGAGGTGGCCAGTTAGCTCCCTGGAAATAGGTCCCTCTCAGACCCGACTGGGTGCTGGAACTCTCTGGATCATTTGCAACTCTTTGCAACTCTGGCTGTGCAAAGTACAGCATGATTTTTGCTTTCCCTGTGTATCACATAACCTGCAGAATCGCCTGTGACCACAGGGTGGCAGCAGACCTCTAGCCCAATGCAATCCCCTTGGTTCCTGACGATCTGGGCCCCCTCCCCGAGAAACGGGGGGCTGTAGGGGGGTCTGACCCCCGCAGTGTTCTTTGCCAGGCTGCAAGGTACGTGTGTGCCAAGTTTCGTGGCGATTGGGCAAGGCGTGGCCGAGCCTATGCATAACATACATACACACATACATACACACACAGCCGCATACATACATACACACACAGTCGCATACCCACGTCCGTTTTTATATATATAGATTTAAGCCTTTAAAATGTTTTTATTATTTTGTATTAAGGCTGAGACAACAAAGAAATGACCAGAGTGCCTAAATAGTTGACATTCACTTGCTTCCATTAAAATAAGAGAAGATTCAATGACATATGTCATGAATAAGTAACCATTGAAACCAGTGCAAGGCTCTGAATGGAGATTTAGAAAGGGATCAGGTGTACAGTCGACTTACATCAGAGACCTGATCTTCACAGCCCACACGTGAAGCATTTAAAAATGATTTTCTTATTGATTTTGTCATATCATCATTATGTAAACTGCCTTGAAAAGTCCTTTAGTGTACAAAGTCCTTTAGTGTATGGAATTCCTGCAAGGGACATTTAAAAATGAACCCACTTTCTGGGCTTCAGCCCTGAAGCTCCTTTTAAAACCTGTTTTACTCACCTTTCATGGAGCAGCGAGAGGAATTGTGATGACAAGGACAGTAGTGACGACATGGACACCCCAGCCACACGGGGGTTCCCCCCACCCTAGCCACATGCATCTACTTTATGCATCTAGAGTCCACATTAGCACTGTAAAGAACATTCAAATACTCACAAACACCAGCACATTGAATACAAACATCAGGTACTTCATAAGGTCTAGGATTCCCATTTTGAGGCCAACGTTAGTCTTCAAGGCTGAAAAAAGACCCTCAGGAGAAAAGAGTGGGATGTATATCAGAATGGTGTCCCATCTTTGCCCTATCTCACCCAATCTTCCATACTCCACTCTATCCTGACCCTGCTTGCAGAAAGGCTCTGGCTTTATTATTGGAAAGCAACAACCATTCTGGCAGGCATTAATGTATAAACAACGAACGTTCTTTGGGCTTTCTCAGTCGTTCCAGTAACATAGTTCCACAGCTTTGCTTCCTTCATTAGGCTGGTGTTTTTTGTTTGTTTGTTTTTTGCTGCACTAAAGGATGGCCAAATAACTCTCAGCATCTGAGACAATGTGCCAAATACTGCCTCCATTACCTGGTGATGTTCTAGCCCAGGAGTGGCCAACCCATGGCACGTGTGCCACTGGTAGCATGTGGACACATCCTACGTAGCATGCATGAAGTTGCCTGTCATGGCTGCACTGGCAAATGCAGGGCTCCACAGCTAGTAGTGCACAGTGCTTCTCCCAGTACAAAGCCCAGAAACGGAGTTACAAGGCCTGGGGCAGGGCAAAGATAACTGAGTGGAGGCTCAGCAGACCACATGGCCCGGGAAACAACCCAAGCAGTTCTGAAGAGGGCCAAGATAAGATGGAGTGGCACATTCAAGATCCTGTACATAAAAAGTGGCACATGGCATCCTGCAGGTTGGCCACTCCTGCTCTAGCCCACCATTCTCTTCTACTCCATTGTCCTGTGCCAATGTGCTTCTTAAACCAACTTCCTCTGTTGACCTTATGGATGGGCCAACCCTGGAGCTGTAATGGGTTCTGACTGCGCTTGCGGTGAGGTGACGTCATGAGGTCACCCTCTGCGTGCCCACTCCATTTCAGAGCCATTCAAGCTCAGGGGAGGGTGTACAGGCCAAAAAGCGCTCAGGATTATTATTTTTCCTTCCACTGCACCCTGCTGCAACTGGTGTCCGAGCACCCACCCCCTTGCAGCACCCTAACTACACCCCTGGCCAACCCTAGCCATACTAAACATGGCCTGTACAGAAATCGCACTCAACAAGGTCTCTGTGTACAGAGCCATACCTCAGAACAACTACTGTCAGGTCCCATTCATATGTAAATGAGGTGTGTTGCAGCTTCACAAAGTAAAATGACATAGTTTGCAATAACAAAAAAAAGCGTAAACCACATGGATGCTGGGTCACATAATAGCTTACGATGTAGAATAGTATTTGTTCAATATACATAGGACATTGCTGGTGGCCCTGGGGCATAGCCCATCACTGCCCATCCCCACGGTGCCTCCTGCCTACACCCTGACGGCACATAGGGTACTACAACAGCCAGTACTGAGGTTTCAAAGGTTAGCTTGGCCAGGTGGGTCCTCTGACAGGTGTGGGTCTTCAGCGGCTGTCTGACCTGGCCAACCTCTGACACCACCTCTGCTTGGCAATTACTTGATTGGGATTTCCCTTTTACTCCAAGTACCGGTGACAGTGGTGGCACCCAATGCGCCATCAGAGGGTGGGTGAAGGGTGCTAATGAGGGCTCAGTGCAGGGCTTTGCCCCAGGGTCCCAGCAATGAGGCGCCAGCACTAGCAGCATGCCTTTTGGAGCACTTTTCTATGTGACATATGAATGAGTTCTCCAGAAAAGAGTTTGAAGTGGGATGTTCAACATTACAGATAATGTATAGTTATTATTATTATTATTATTATTATTATTATTATTATTATTATTATTCCAATTAGTTACAAAACAAAAGTGACTAAGGCAGCAGAATACAAAAGAGATTAGCGGCACCTTAAAAGACTGACATTTATTGTGGCATGGACTTTTCATAGAGCACAACCCACTCGGCACACAGCCAGAGGGGAGATCCACACTGTGAAGACTACATCTGAAATGGAGGATTCGGTGAATCACAAGAATACTGTATATTTGGGGGGGAACCATTGAAAAAGGGGGGTTTAGAGTAGCCTGCCAATGTAAGCTGCCTTGGGCATAAATTCTTCAAATAAATAAATAAATAAATAAATAAATAAATAAATAAATAAATAAATAAAT
>JAJKFI010037665.1:0-11661 GCA_029204185.1 Lerista edwardsae
AATAAATAAATAAATAAATAAATAAATAAATAAATAAATAAATAAATGATGCATTTCACTAAACTGATGAAATGGGCCCCAGTCCATAGTTCATGCTACAATAAATCTCATAGTTTTGAATCTTTCGTAAGTGTGTTTTGTGTTTTCCGTATCAGGCAAATGTGGCTAGATCTCTGGCATTGGTCAACAAAGATGCCAATCCTATCAGGGCCTTGTGCTACCAGAACTACTATTCAGGCAACACAGGGTCCTTTATGACCATGCAAAAGCTGGACCAGCTGCTAGACCACTGTGGCAAACAGTGAGAGGCTCAGCACATGTGGTAGTGGCTCTGGGAAGCTCCACTGGTGCTAATAGGTTGGTGGCAGGAACAAGCCATGGTGGGGAGGGCAGTAATGGGGCATGTTAGGGGAGGAACCCAGGGATGTGTCCGGGGAGGGACAAGTTGGATCCGGGAGCAGTTGTTCCCATTTTTCTGCCCTAAAGACATGCACTAGCAATATGGTTGGTGTAGGTCTGAGGAGACCCATAGGCAGTCAGGAAGCCTACGGGGGGGGAGTAAAAAATTATTTTTTCTTACCTCCTGCAGTCTGTTCAATTGCCCCTCTCCACCATAGCATATAGTACAGCCTCTATTGGTCCAGTGCATGCTAATTATAGCATGTAGCGGGGGATAGGATTGGGCAGAAAATATTGAAGACCCATAGATTCACTGGGTATCAGAACACACTGAAAATGCGGTGGTGTTGGAGAGAATCCAGCTATGAAGACTTTCCTGTTTACAGTAAATTTAAAACAGTGTAACCTGATGACATTTTGGTTTCAGATCAACAATCAATTAGACCTTCCCAAGTGTATGTTTTTTTAATGTATGGTGTGAGTAACTAATGCTCTTGTTACTCATCAGTGCACGTCTAATAAAAAAGATGTCAGACAAATTAAACTTTAACATCTTGACAGGTTAGGTCCATAGAATCAATAAGGCAACTAAAAGACGAAGACTATCGTCCCTGCTTTTCTTTCATTTTGAAAGAGTAATGTTGCATTTGGAGTAACCACCAACCTCTCAAATTACAAGGTATTTTCTTTCTTTACCTCTTCACATCAAGGTCAGAAGCAGCAAGCAGTTGGCAAACTGTGTGTAATCTAGAAACAGGACATTCATGCACTGCTTGTTTTACTGTCTGCGGGCTACCACAAGACACAGATCTCAAGGATGCTAGTAAGTGGGCAGATTTTGTCCATACAATAAAAGTGAAGACCTTAAAAAAATGTCCTGGGGCATGCCCAGCCTCCGATAGGTGCTCATATGGACGGGGAAAATTCAAGAGGAGGAAAGGGTCTTTCCCAGCCCATGAAACCTTTTGCTACTGCCTTTCAAGGGCTCTGTTCAGGACTAGCGCAGGGCAGGGACAATTTCTGGAAAGTGAGAAAGGGAAAAATTATCCTTTCCTTTCTGTCCTCCATAAATGTCCCCAAACAACATTGGGAAGAGGTTATTTTATCCTCTCTTCCAAATAACGTGGGGAGGAGATTATTTTATCCTAATGCTTTTATCCTAGCTGCAAATATCTCCCCACCCTAATCCCAACTTTCAGGATTTCTTTACCTAATGTAAAGGATGTATGGTTTCTTGAAACCAGTCATGGAACAATGTGTCTTTTTTTCATTTCCTGTACAGTGAAAATTCTTCATAAATTGCAGAAAGGGAAGTTTTGTTTCTTAACTTCATGATGAACACCTGACTTAGGGCCCAATCCCTATCCAGGTGAGCTCCAGCATTAGCAGTAAGTCAATAATGGAGATATACCAGTAGGCGCTCGGCCGGACGCTAGGAGGACCTGATGCTGCGCTACCCAGGAGTAACTTTAACCACACCTGGAGGTGCACTGGTTCAGGGCACGGGGGAGGGCATGGGGGGAGGAACTGGGTGGGGGAGGAGCGGAGTAGGTCTGGGCAGGGGTGGGTGGGAGTGGAGGTGGCCTCCACCACAGCATCCTATTCTCCGCATTGGGAGACATGGAAGTAAAATAGCTGGCAAAATAGCTGGCGCAAACTTGAAGAGGGCCATTGCAGCGTCAGCGTCCTTACCTGGGGAAAGGGGGTGAAAGCCCCCTTCCCCCGAGGAGCCTCCTACAGCTGCCGCAGTGCCCATAGAATAAAGCAGAAACCATTTTGGCACCGCTGCTCCTTGGGGGCCGGGCAGCTTTAAGATTAGGCTGTTATTCTTTCTCTGTGGAGGAACTTCAGACACACTCACTTCCATGTTGAGTGAAAAGACTACACACACACACGTGATCTTAGCCAAAAGGCTGAGAAACTCAGAATCTATAGATTTTCAGGGAAAAAAACACAATAGGACTATGGATTCAGCTTTGAAGAATTTGCTCTCTCTCTCTCTCTCTCTCTCTCTCTCTCTCTCTCTCTCTGTGTGTGTGTGTGTGTGTGTGTGTGTGTGTGTGTGTGTATTTTCCAGATTTAACAAGCTATTCAACTTCAGTAGCACATGCGCATTATGGAAAATGAAGCAGGTATGCCATGGATTTTTCTTTTATTTGCTTGAAGCCACTTAGAGCACAATCCTAAACTGAAGTTAGGCCGGCATAAACTAAGCCAGCAAAGTTTGGCCAGCATAAGGGTCACCACAAAGCACGTTTTGGACTACTCTCAGAGTCAGGGAGGATGGCTCACGTCTGTGCGCTAGCCTCTCTGACTCTGAGAGTGGTCCAAACATACTTTCCAGTGTCCCTTGTGCTGGCCAAACTTTGCTGTCTTATCTTATGCTGGCCTAACTTAGTTTAGGATTGCGCCCTGAGGCAGTCAGCTCAGGCAAGATTGTGTCTGTCTCCATCAGCCACTCATCTCCACTGCTCTTCCTCCTCCCACTCTCTGGACTGGGGAAAAAAAGACGCAGAAGAGGAAGCGAGAAGAGAGTTGTAGATCATCTCCAGCACTTCAGCCAATCACTTTCCTCCACATTTCCTTTTCCACTTCCCTCTTTCTTTTCCAATCCAGGGAGTGGGAGGCAGGGGCGTTCCTGGGGAGGCCGTGCCCAGGAGCACACCCCTAGTCTGACACCTCCCAGTCTACCGCCCCCGGGGGAGCTGCCTATTCTCCAGCAGCCCCTGTCCGCTCCTGCTCCTCTGACTATTGAGGCAGAACACAGGGAAGGCAATTGGCTTCACCTGAGCTCCACTCTTCCATGTCATGGAGAGCGGGAAAGAGTGGAGCATGGCAAGCCAAGTGCCTTCGCCACAATATGCCTCTCGGTGACATGGAGGAATGACCCACCGCTGCAAGGTTGCAGCGGCACAACATTCCTCCAGCTATCGGAGGAGTGGAGCACTGCAAAGCCATGTGGCTTCTCGGTGCTCCGCGCCTCCAATACACAGAGGAATGGGGGGCACATGGGTAGGGGGCACATCACATCCCCCCAAGCCCAGTGCCCAGAGTATTTGCCCCCTTTGCTCCCCCTCAGTTACGCCTGTGGTGGGAGGAGCAGAAATCTGTGGTGGTGCCCCAGATAAGGGGCACTACATTTCACCTATTGCCTCAAGTGTCAAAAGGTCTTGGGCCAGGCCTGGACAAAGACATGGTTACAGAGGAGCAGGGAGTATGCACCAAAGAGAAAATGGTCATTAAAAATGGCCAATTGATATGATTGGGGAAATGGCCATTAAGCAATGGCAGCCATTACCAGCAGCCTCAATTTTTTCATGGCAGCAACCAATTCCCCCCATCCTATCCAGCCTGCCCTGGGACGATACCTGCCACTTACAAACTGTGGCTTGTGGGGGCCTAGGGCAGGGTTTTGCCCCAGCACCCTGGCATTGGCTTAGGGCAGGCATAAATGTAGGATTAAGTAACGCAGTACCTCAGAAGCACATCCTCACTCCAGAATTTCTTTTCACTACTGTAGCTGGGCTCACACATGCTTTCACACACAAATTTACTTTTGACTTCTCCTACGATTTCTTTATTTCAGCAACTTATGAGGTGGGGGCAACCTCTTTGCTTTTGCAGTTGTTTCTTTCCTCAGGGCCCAATCCTGTCCAACTGTCCCGTGCTGATGCAGCCGCAATGTTCCTTTATCATGAGGAGGCCTCTGTGATTGCCCCCCCACTTCCACAGGATGCAGCAGATGCCTCATTGGCATGGCTACATCAGTGCTGGAAAGCTGGGGAGGATCTGGCCCTTGCTGGCATTCATACATTCATAATTCATACATCCCACTCAACCTCCTTTCTTCTGCCTACTTATGTATTTTATTTAACACAGCACTTTTTGAACACATCCTCAAAACAACTCATAACATAATAAGACTTAATAAGATTACATTAACTTCTAACAATAAAGGATGGCAAATACAGTGACACGACCAACAAGGAATTTTCATAGCTGTAGATCATTAGAGATTTAAAACCAGTCCACTAGGCTGCACCAACTGGCTTCATCCTCACCGTAACTATTCATTTTCACCTACCTCTCACAGGATGAATGACCCACAGATACAGTCCACTCCCAGTTCACCTTACAAATCCCAACAGAATGAGTGATAAATGTTCACAGCAAGAGGAAATTTCTTGATCTTGATTTTGGCCTCCCCAGTCTGGAGGCCTTGTGATTGGTTGTAATGCTTTTAAACAAAACCTGTGGGTCAAATATAAAGGTAATCTTAAAACAAAATGCAGCCTCAGCAAAAAATCCAGTCCTGGGCAGCCCGGGATGTTACTCACCAAAGTAAGGTTTCTGAGCCTAGGCAGTCTCTACCCTTTCAGATTCACACAATGGCTAGCAATGAGGGTCCTTGCAATGAAGTCCTGTGTTTGGCCCTCCCATTGGAACAGAAGCTAATAATTCAGGAGGAACATGATCCACCTTAGTGAAGAAAAATACTGTATATAGGACAGCTGAGAAAGGACCAGGATCACACCATTGTCACTGTTGGGAAGGGTAATTAAATAGTTCCCTGTTGTTGCATCTAACAAGGACCAGGAAAATGATCTGTAGGTAACTGGACAAGAGGTGAACTCGAAAATGAATTATTGCTGAGGAGCCTGTTTAGCTTTCCATGGTGCATACCCTAAATAGCAGGTGCTGTTGCTGGGTGCCTTACTCCCAAGGGAAACCCTTATTAATATTCAATTCAGAGGTATTTGGATGAATACCACAATTTTTCTGCAGAAAGACCTTGCTGTTTTATCAGATTTATCAGATTAGGTAGGTATTAGGATCTTCCATTAGGCAGATTGATCTTCCATTATTATCTGACTGAAGAAATCTTATGTTGATTAGTAACCACTCACGTTTTAGTCAGTTACAGCCCAATTCTGTGCATATCCACTCAGAAATAATTTCCACTGATAGGATCTACTCCCAGTTAAGCATATGGGATTCAATTAAATCAATTATTTGCACATGGGTAAAACCAATGATTCTGAAGCAAGGAGCACACTCATTTGGCTGGTGCAGATTTGTCATAGAAGACATGGTGTCCAATCCTAACCAACTTTCTAGTGCCAATGCAATAGCAATGCAGCCCAGAAGTACCTTAAGGGGGCCTCCCTGACGGCCCTCCACTGCAGGATGCAGTGCACACCCTGTTGGCATGGCTGCATCAGCAGTGCAAAGTTGGGCAGGCCCCCAATCTCAGAAGAGGCATTTCACTGATAAGGGTGGCTTATTTGCTTGCTTCCACACCATGCTCTGGAAGTGAGACATTGTATGTAGGCTGCATTTATTCTAGTTTATTTGCTGTTAAAATCATACTGCAAATTTGATTGTGAATCATCACACTAGGGACTGTTCAGTAAGCAGATAAGATGTATTTGTAAGTGTTGCCTCACTTATTAAGCATGAGTTTCAGTGGTGGGATTCAGGGGGTTCGCCCAAGTTCTATAGAACCGGTTGTTAAATGGCCGGGCCCCGCCCACTTGCTTACCTCGGCTGGCTTTGGGTTTTTTTTGGCTATGACGTCATAGAACTGGTTGTTAATTTATTTGAATCCCACCACTGATGAGTTTATCTTTTTTTAGGCCTTTCAACAGATGTTTATGGATAATACATACTGAACCTTTGGGTAGCTGCTGATATGGGAAGTACTATCACAGTCAGTTAAAACATTAAAAAGTTACATGCTGCCTACTATCAATATTTATGGAGTTTCCATATGTGAATATATTTTCCTTTTGCATGCATTCCCGATCTGACCCAGGGTTCTTGGTACGTAAGTGTTTGCAGATGCTCAAGGAAAAGTATCAGGACAACAGTGTCTCTGCAAGAAACCATAACTGTGTTGCAAAGAACATTGGCTGCATGTATGTATTATCATGCGTGTGTATGATAGGGCTCTGTCTTGGGGCCCTGTTTTGGGGCCCATGCTTTTCAACTTGTTCATAAATGACCTGGAGACAGGGATAAGCAACGAGGTGGCCAAGTTTGTGGATCACACAAAAAACCCGGAAAAGGATCACACCCGGAAAAGGGTGGTGAAGACCAGAGGGGATTATGAAGAGCTCCAGAAGGATCTCTCCAAGTTGGGGGAAGGGGCAGCAAAAAGGCAGATGTGTTTCAATGTAGACAAGTGTAAAGTGATGCACATTGGGGCAAAAAACCAAAACTTCACCTATAGGCTTGTGGGTTCTGAGCTGTCTGTGACAGCTCAAGAGAGAGATCTTGGGGTGCTGGTGGACAATTCAATGAAGGTATCGACCCAGTGTGCGGCAGCAATTCAGAAGGCCAATTCCATGCTTGGGGTAATTAAAAAGGGGGTTGAGAATAAAACAGCCAATATTATCATGCCATTGTACAAATCGATGGTAACGCCATACCTGGAATATTGTGTACAGTTCTGGTCGCCGCACCTCAAAAAGGACATAGTGGAGTTGGAAAAGGTGCAGAAGAGAGTGACGAAAATGATTATGGGGCTGGGGCACCTCCCTTATGAAGAAAGACTGCAGCGTTTGGGGCTCTTCAGCCTAGAAAAAAGGCGCCTGAGAGGGGACATGATTGAGACATACAAAATTATGCATGGAAGGGATAGAGTCGATAGAGGGATGTTCTTTTCCCTCTCTCAAAACACCAGAACCAGGGAGCATCCACTAAAACTGAGGGTTGGGAGAGTTAAAACAGATAAAAGGAAGTACTTTTTTACCCAGCAGGTAGTTAATCTGTGGAACTCTTTGCCACAGGAGGTGGTGATGGCATCTGGTTTAGATGCCTTTAAGAGAAGATTGGACTGTTCGTGGGCTATAGGCAATGATGGGTTGTAACCTCCTTACATTAGTAGTAGGCTACTTCAGAGTACTGGGTGCAAGGGAGTGGCAACAGGATGCAAGCATCTTGTTGTCTCATGCCTCCCTGGGGCACCTGGTGGGGCCGCTGTGAAATACAGGAAGCTGGACTAGATGGGCCTTTGGCCTGATCCAGCAGGGCTCTTCTTACGTTCTTATGCGTAGGGTTACCAGATTCAAACTGCGAATGTCTATATCTTTAACCATTTTAAGGAAGCGGGGAATTTGGGCAGATGCAGTTCATCATGGAAGGCTTTAAAGCTGCACCTGCCAAAATTCCTCTTTACTTCTATACAATGGTTAAAAGTATAGGCACTCTGTCCCAGTTTGTTCCTGGTAACCCTATGCATGTGTAACTCTTCTCATATGAAGCCTGCAGAAGGTTAATATCTACCTCGTCTTCTGTTGCTCTTACCTCAAGTGGTTCAGAAAACATTCCACATATCACAATATCATTGTCAGTTTGTGCTATGACAACTAGTTTTGTGGCCAAACAGAAATGTCTGCATGGAGAGTTGCTATATTGGCCTCGTGTGCTTTTCTCTCGATGCTACGTGGTTGAACTTTTTACAGAAACACTTTTATGGATACAACACAGCTCCAAAATGCAGCAAAAGCCGCTCCAGCCTTTCAGCCTCAACTCCAGGTTAGAATTGAGCTCTTAGATTTCTACATTTAGCATGGTTTCCCGTAAGAAACAGCTGATTGCTACCACTGGCGGTTCCCCAATCCCTTGCCTTCACGAAACGTTCTTTAGGTTTTTTCCTGCATTTTTGACTAGCCGCATTGGACGCGGAGCGAGTGAATGAGTCCCTAACAGCGCAGCTGACATCATTACTGGATCGTGCAATGATGTTGACAAGGGGACAGAGTTGGCAAAGTGATTTGTCACTTATGCGAAAAGAAATGTGTTGGCTTGAAGGTGCGCGTCGGGGCTCTTTGCGCCACTGGCGACGACACGGCTACACTTCCGGTACTTGTTCCAGGGAAAAAAAAGGGAATTGTCAGTCTAGTCCTTCCTTAAGTCTACGTTAGAGACCTGAAGACCTTCGCTTCCCTCGCATCACGTGACGTCGGAATTCCAAAGCGGAAGTGGCCTCTGTTTCCAAGAGCCGTTTCCGCTGTTGCTCCAGCTGCCGCTTCTCGTTGGAGACGTCGCTGATGATGCCCATCCTGTCTTCGCGGAATGTAGCGGCGGGGGCAGCCCGGTAGGTGTGAGGCCTCGGGGCATCTCCCGGCGCTGCTTTGGGGGCCACGTCTAGAGCCCCCCTCCGAGCTGCGGGGGACGCTTGGGGGCGGGATCACGGGCTCGGTCGAGGCGGCGGGGGCGACCGCGGCCCCTGGAAAAGAGCCAGCCAGTCGGTTGCTAAGGGGGGCCCCCGTTTCCGTCCTCTCCATAATCGCCGGTCGCCTAGACAGCCGCCACTTCCGTCCTTCTCCTCTCCCGCCACGGGGCAACCAGACGTTGCTCTTTGGCCGAGACGCGTCGCTCCTGCGGTCCTCGGACGGCTCGGGTCCTCCCGCCCGCGCTGCTCCCCTTGTGCTGCCTGCCTCTAATCCCGGGGCTAAGCAGCTTACAGTGGCCCACACGGCTCTATGCCGAAGGGCGGCGCGTCTGGAAAGGTGTCCTGTGTGCATTCGTAAGGAACTTTGACAACTGCTAATCCGGACGATTCGGCTCCGAGATGAAATGCCTCCTGGTAATTGCGCTATTTCTTGACTGGTTTTGCAGGTGGGTGTGAGGTGGTTGGTTGGATTTTGGGGCAGCAACGTTCTGGCACTCGCTCTGTGTCTGTTTTTACCTACTTTTTAAAAAAATCAACCTTTAATCAGCCTACCTTTAAAAAAAAATAGCATGGCCCTTAGAAACATTTAGAAACAAGTGTTCCAATGATGATGTACGTCTTAGCTCATTTTCACATGTCTGTTTATGGGTTTGCCACATAAGGAAAGCCTAGCTGGATCAGGCCAAAAGCACATCTAAACCAGCATGCTGTTTCACCTTTGGGAAGCCTGCATGTAGGAAAGGTGCACTTCTCTCCTGCTGTTACTTTCCTGTATGGTATTCAGAAGCATACTGCTGCTGATCATGGAGTCAGCACATAGCCATTAAAAACCCTAGCCACCATGGATTTTTTAAATCCCTTTTAACAGCCTTCCAAGCTAGTGGCCAAAACAAATTCCACAAACTGATTATGCACTGTACTGTGTGAAGAAGTGCCTCCATTTGAGTTTTCTGACTCACCCACCAGTCAATTTCACTGAATGTTCTGGTATATTGTGAAAAACAGAAAACTTTATCAACACCATGCATAATTCTGTATTTTCCCCCTTACTTGCCCCCCTTTTAAGCCAAAATTTCTTACCCCTAAGAAAAGTGTTCTAGTTCTGATAACATTGACTGTACTCTTTTGCACTGTTTTCAGCTCTACCGTATCCTCAAGGTGTGGTGACCAGACCACACAAATGTTTCAAATGTGACACCATAGATTTGTATAGAGGGCATTAAAAAATTAGCAGCTGTATTTGCAATCCTTTTTCTAATAACCTCGGTATGGAATTTGGGGTTTCTTCACTGCTCTCACACACTAGGTCAACATTCTCATTGAGCTGTCCCAACACCACAATCCCAAGATCTCATTTCTGGTTTGTCACCAGTGCATATGTGAAGTTGAGGTTTTTGCCTCAGTGTGCATCACTTTACACTTATTTATACTGAACCACATTTTCCACCTGGTTGCCTATTCACCCAGTCTGAAAGGGTCCTTTTGGAGCATTTCACAATCTGGTATTCACTGTGCTGGGGACAGAGGTCTGAAGTCCATGTTTTTTAAAGCATGAAACTATTTTGTAGTAGAGTTAAAAAAAAGAAAAATATGAAGCTAGAAGCAAAAAAGGGGTGTTATTTAAAGTCCAAACTTAAGGAATCCATGTACAGAGATACTGTTTAACTAGAAAACTACTTTTACTGAGCAGTGAATAAAGTAACACAGGTGTTGGGCAATTTTGGGAAGACTAGAAATCTGGGTATTAAGTGACTTTCATTTGCTACAAATTATTTGTGCAAATACTTGTGGCAGATGACATTCCTAAGGGGGAAAACATTGAACTTTGTGCCTATTTTTTCTGCCTTTTCAAGGGGAGATACAACCTATAATATGTCCCTGTTGTCTAGGTACTTATAAAGTACTGTTAGTCATCAGTCCTTCTAAGTTTGGTGTTTACTGTTATAGCCACTAACTGCAGTGTTGCAGTATGTTGTTCAGAAGGATATATTGTCAGTTCCATTTCTTTCATAATAGGGAAGTTTCTTTAAAATTATTATGTGAAACAGGAACCATCAATTACTGAGGTTACACAAGTCTGCTAGTCACTCTGAAATGACAGGCAAGAATTGTTGTGTCCTCAAGCAAATTTGGTGTTGCCTGCATCTATAATTGGATAGATGACTGATTTGTTTAGATGGGCATATAGAGTTGTTTTGGGTCCAGAAATGTCAGGCTTAGTACTTCAGTTGGGTAGCTATAGCTATGCATAAAAACAGATTACAGAAAGTGCTGATATAATGCAAGAATGGAAAAACCTACCCCTTTAAAAGTTTTTTTTTTCTTCATCAGTGTATATAGTAATTTTTGAATGGAATGATTGGTCTTCTAACATTGATTTTATTTTGGTTATGCATTGATTTTCAGGTTGAGGCCTCCCAAAGCAGTTCATGTCCAATAAAACAACAAAACATGTTTTTCCCCGCTTTATTTTTATTCCTTTTTTAGGTGTTAGAATAACGCATAGCTGCTGCCTCTTCTTCCATGCATGGTATTTGCAAGTAACAGTAAAGGCACAAGATGACAATGGTCCTCACCCTAGTTCAGATGTTCTAGTCATAATGGCTTCTAAGTTGGGCTTGTTGTAAATAACCCCCAGGATAATGGCCACCAAGAGAATATAGAGCAAGTGGTTATTGAATGGGACTTAGCTTCTCCACTGAGCTGCAGGTGTTAGAATGACTCCTGGCAGCAGCTGCTTTTTCTCATACCACAGCTCTAAACTGTGTGTGGGGGGGGGAATGGCAACAATTCTCACCCCAGCCCAGATGTTTTCAAAAGTTTATTGATGCCTGAAGGCTTGTGGGCAAACGGTAGAACTGTTGTGCTATAAATCTCCCAACTATCAGCCAATGCCAGTCCTATACCAGCCAACATAACTTTTTGTAATAAAAAAGGGAGTGAGATATTTGCAACATCCAAGTCACAAGAGAAACCTTCCATTTGAATTAATGTTTGAACCTCTGTGGCCTTGTGAGCAGGCAGCAGGTCAAGGTTTGTTGGGATATATTTTAGAGCACTATATTTAATTTGCAAGTTGAAAT
>JAJKFI010037667.1:0-11658 GCA_029204185.1 Lerista edwardsae
AATAAATAAATAAATAAATAAATAAATAAATAAATAAATAAATAAATGATGCATTTCACTAAACTGATGAAATGGGCCCCAGTCCATAGTTCATGCTACAATAAATCTCATAGTTTTGAATCTTTCGTAAGTGTGTTTTGTGTTTTCCGTATCAGGCAAATGTGGCTAGATCTCTGGCATTGGTCAACAAAGATGCCAATCCTATCAGGGCCTTGTGCTACCAGAACTACTATTCAGGCAACACAGGGTCCTTTATGACCATGCAAAAGCTGGACCAGCTGCTAGACCACTGTGGCAAACAGTGAGAGGCTCAGCACATGTGGTAGTGGCTCTGGGAAGCTCCACTGGTGCTAATAGGTTGGTGGCAGGAACAAGCCATGGTGGGGAGGGCAGTAATGGGGCATGTTAGGGGAGGAACCCAGGGATGTGTCCGGGGAGGGACAAGTTGGATCCGGGAGCAGTTGTTCCCATTTTTCTGCCCTAAAGACATGCACTAGCAATATGGTTGGTGTAGGTCTGAGGAGACCCATAGGCAGTCAGGAAGCCTACGGGGGGGAGTAAAAAATTATTTTTTCTTACCTCCTGCAGTCTGTTCAATTGCCCCTCTCCACCATAGCATATAGTACAGCCTCTATTGGTCCAGTGCATGCTAATTATAGCATGTAGCGGGGGATAGGATTGGGCAGAAAATATTGAAGACCCATAGATTCACTGGGTATCAGAACACACTGAAAATGCGGTGGTGTTGGAGAGAATCCAGCTATGAAGACTTTCCTGTTTACAGTAAATTTAAAACAGTGTAACCTGATGACATTTTGGTTTCAGATCAACAATCAATTAGACCTTCCCAAGTGTATGTTTTTTTAATGTATGGTGTGAGTAACTAATGCTCTTGTTACTCATCAGTGCACGTCTAATAAAAAAGATGTCAGACAAATTAAACTTTAACATCTTGACAGGTTAGGTCCATAGAATCAATAAGGCAACTAAAAGACGAAGACTATCGTCCCTGCTTTTCTTTCATTTTGAAAGAGTAATGTTGCATTTGGAGTAACCACCAACCTCTCAAATTACAAGGTATTTTCTTTCTTTACCTCTTCACATCAAGGTCAGAAGCAGCAAGCAGTTGGCAAACTGTGTGTAATCTAGAAACAGGACATTCATGCACTGCTTGTTTTACTGTCTGCGGGCTACCACAAGACACAGATCTCAAGGATGCTAGTAAGTGGGCAGATTTTGTCCATACAATAAAAGTGAAGACCTTAAAAAAATGTCCTGGGGCATGCCCAGCCTCCGATAGGTGCTCATATGGACGGGGAAAATTCAAGAGGAGGAAAGGGTCTTTCCCAGCCCATGAAACCTTTTGCTACTGCCTTTCAAGGGCTCTGTTCAGGACTAGCGCAGGGCAGGGACAATTTCTGGAAAGTGAGAAAGGGAAAAATTATCCTTTCCTTTCTGTCCTCCATAAATGTCCCCAAACAACATTGGGAAGAGGTTATTTTATCCTCTCTTCCAAATAACGTGGGGAGGAGATTATTTTATCCTAATGCTTTTATCCTAGCTGCAAATATCTCCCCACCCTAATCCCAACTTTCAGGATTTCTTTACCTAATGTAAAGGATGTATGGTTTCTTGAAACCAGTCATGGAACAATGTGTCTTTTTTTCATTTCCTGTACAGTGAAAATTCTTCATAAATTGCAGAAAGGGAAGTTTTGTTTCTTAACTTCATGATGAACACCTGACTTAGGGCCCAATCCCTATCCAGGTGAGCTCCAGCATTAGCAGTAAGTCAATAATGGAGATATACCAGTAGGCGCTCGGCCGGACGCTAGGAGGACCTGATGCTGCGCTACCCAGGAGTAACTTTAACCACACCTGGAGGTGCACTGGTTCAGGGCACGGGGGAGGGCATGGGGGGAGGAACTGGGTGGGGGAGGAGCGGAGTAGGTCTGGGCAGGGGTGGGTGGGAGTGGAGGTGGCCTCCACCACAGCATCCTATTCTCCGCATTGGGAGACATGGAAGTAAAATAGCTGGCAAAATAGCTGGCGCAAACTTGAAGAGGGCCATTGCAGCGTCAGCGTCCTTACCTGGGGAAAGGGGGTGAAAGCCCCCTTCCCCCGAGGAGCCTCCTACAGCTGCCGCAGTGCCCATAGAATAAAGCAGAAACCATTTTGGCACCGCTGCTCCTTGGGGGCCGGGCAGCTTTAAGATTAGGCTGTTATTCTTTCTCTGTGGAGGAACTTCAGACACACTCACTTCCATGTTGAGTGAAAAGACTACACACACACACGTGATCTTAGCCAAAAGGCTGAGAAACTCAGAATCTATAGATTTTCAGGGAAAAAAACACAATAGGACTATGGATTCAGCTTTGAAGAATTTGCTCTCTCTCTCTCTCTCTCTCTCTCTCTCTCTCTCTCTCTCTGTGTGTGTGTGTGTGTGTGTGTGTGTGTGTGTGTGTGTATTTTCCAGATTTAACAAGCTATTCAACTTCAGTAGCACATGCGCATTATGGAAAATGAAGCAGGTATGCCATGGATTTTTCTTTTATTTGCTTGAAGCCACTTAGAGCACAATCCTAAACTGAAGTTAGGCCGGCATAAACTAAGCCAGCAAAGTTTGGCCAGCATAAGGGTCACCACAAAGCACGTTTTGGACTACTCTCAGAGTCAGGGAGGATGGCTCACGTCTGTGCGCTAGCCTCTCTGACTCTGAGAGTGGTCCAAACATACTTTCCAGTGTCCCTTGTGCTGGCCAAACTTTGCTGTCTTATCTTATGCTGGCCTAACTTAGTTTAGGATTGCGCCCTGAGGCAGTCAGCTCAGGCAAGATTGTGTCTGTCTCCATCAGCCACTCATCTCCACTGCTCTTCCTCCTCCCACTCTCTGGACTGGGGAAAAAAAGACGCAGAAGAGGAAGCGAGAAGAGAGTTGTAGATCATCTCCAGCACTTCAGCCAATCACTTTCCTCCACATTTCCTTTTCCACTTCCCTCTTTCTTTTCCAATCCAGGGAGTGGGAGGCAGGGGCGTTCCTGGGGAGGCCGTGCCCAGGAGCACACCCCTAGTCTGACACCTCCCAGTCTACCGCCCCCGGGGGAGCTGCCTATTCTCCAGCAGCCCCTGTCCGCTCCTGCTCCTCTGACTATTGAGGCAGAACACAGGGAAGGCAATTGGCTTCACCTGAGCTCCACTCTTCCATGTCATGGAGAGCGGGAAAGAGTGGAGCATGGCAAGCCAAGTGCCTTCGCCACAATATGCCTCTCGGTGACATGGAGGAATGACCCACCGCTGCAAGGTTGCAGCGGCACAACATTCCTCCAGCTATCGGAGGAGTGGAGCACTGCAAAGCCATGTGGCTTCTCGGTGCTCCGCGCCTCCAATACACAGAGGAATGGGGGGCACATGGGTAGGGGGCACATCACATCCCCCCAAGCCCAGTGCCCAGAGTATTTGCCCCCTTTGCTCCCCCTCAGTTACGCCTGTGGTGGGAGGAGCAGAAATCTGTGGTGGTGCCCCAGATAAGGGGCACTACATTTCACCTATTGCCTCAAGTGTCAAAAGGTCTTGGGCCAGGCCTGGACAAAGACATGGTTACAGAGGAGCAGGGAGTATGCACCAAAGAGAAAATGGTCATTAAAAATGGCCAATTGATATGATTGGGGAAATGGCCATTAAGCAATGGCAGCCATTACCAGCAGCCTCAATTTTTTCATGGCAGCAACCAATTCCCCCCATCCTATCCAGCCTGCCCTGGGACGATACCTGCCACTTACAAACTGTGGCTTGTGGGGGCCTAGGGCAGGGTTTTGCCCCAGCACCCTGGCATTGGCTTAGGGCAGGCATAAATGTAGGATTAAGTAACGCAGTACCTCAGAAGCACATCCTCACTCCAGAATTTCTTTTCACTACTGTAGCTGGGCTCACACATGCTTTCACACACAAATTTACTTTTGACTTCTCCTACGATTTCTTTATTTCAGCAACTTATGAGGTGGGGGCAACCTCTTTGCTTTTGCAGTTGTTTCTTTCCTCAGGGCCCAATCCTGTCCAACTGTCCCGTGCTGATGCAGCCGCAATGTTCCTTTATCATGAGGAGGCCTCTGTGATTGCCCCCCCACTTCCACAGGATGCAGCAGATGCCTCATTGGCATGGCTACATCAGTGCTGGAAAGCTGGGGAGGATCTGGCCCTTGCTGGCATTCATACATTCATAATTCATACATCCCACTCAACCTCCTTTCTTCTGCCTACTTATGTATTTTATTTAACACAGCACTTTTTGAACACATCCTCAAAACAACTCATAACATAATAAGACTTAATAAGATTACATTAACTTCTAACAATAAAGGATGGCAAATACAGTGACACGACCAACAAGGAATTTTCATAGCTGTAGATCATTAGAGATTTAAAACCAGTCCACTAGGCTGCACCAACTGGCTTCATCCTCACCGTAACTATTCATTTTCACCTACCTCTCACAGGATGAATGACCCACAGATACAGTCCACTCCCAGTTCACCTTACAAATCCCAACAGAATGAGTGATAAATGTTCACAGCAAGAGGAAATTTCTTGATCTTGATTTTGGCCTCCCCAGTCTGGAGGCCTTGTGATTGGTTGTAATGCTTTTAAACAAAACCTGTGGGTCAAATATAAAGGTAATCTTAAAACAAAATGCAGCCTCAGCAAAAAATCCAGTCCTGGGCAGCCCGGGATGTTACTCACCAAAGTAAGGTTTCTGAGCCTAGGCAGTCTCTACCCTTTCAGATTCACACAATGGCTAGCAATGAGGGTCCTTGCAATGAAGTCCTGTGTTTGGCCCTCCCATTGGAACAGAAGCTAATAATTCAGGAGGAACATGATCCACCTTAGTGAAGAAAAATACTGTATATAGGACAGCTGAGAAAGGACCAGGATCACACCATTGTCACTGTTGGGAAGGGTAATTAAATAGTTCCCTGTTGTTGCATCTAACAAGGACCAGGAAAATGATCTGTAGGTAACTGGACAAGAGGTGAACTCGAAAATGAATTATTGCTGAGGAGCCTGTTTAGCTTTCCATGGTGCATACCCTAAATAGCAGGTGCTGTTGCTGGGTGCCTTACTCCCAAGGGAAACCCTTATTAATATTCAATTCAGAGGTATTTGGATGAATACCACAATTTTTCTGCAGAAAGACCTTGCTGTTTTATCAGATTTATCAGATTAGGTAGGTATTAGGATCTTCCATTAGGCAGATTGATCTTCCATTATTATCTGACTGAAGAAATCTTATGTTGATTAGTAACCACTCACGTTTTAGTCAGTTACAGCCCAATTCTGTGCATATCCACTCAGAAATAATTTCCACTGATAGGATCTACTCCCAGTTAAGCATATGGGATTCAATTAAATCAATTATTTGCACATGGGTAAAACCAATGATTCTGAAGCAAGGAGCACACTCATTTGGCTGGTGCAGATTTGTCATAGAAGACATGGTGTCCAATCCTAACCAACTTTCTAGTGCCAATGCAATAGCAATGCAGCCCAGAAGTACCTTAAGGGGGCCTCCCTGACGGCCCTCCACTGCAGGATGCAGTGCACACCCTGTTGGCATGGCTGCATCAGCAGTGCAAAGTTGGGCAGGCCCCCAATCTCAGAAGAGGCATTTCACTGATAAGGGTGGCTTATTTGCTTGCTTCCACACCATGCTCTGGAAGTGAGACATTGTATGTAGGCTGCATTTATTCTAGTTTATTTGCTGTTAAAATCATACTGCAAATTTGATTGTGAATCATCACACTAGGGACTGTTCAGTAAGCAGATAAGATGTATTTGTAAGTGTTGCCTCACTTATTAAGCATGAGTTTCAGTGGTGGGATTCAGGGGGTTCGCCCAAGTTCTATAGAACCGGTTGTTAAATGGCCGGGCCCCGCCCACTTGCTTACCTCGGCTGGCTTTGGGTTTTTTTGGCTATGACGTCATAGAACTGGTTGTTAATTTATTTGAATCCCACCACTGATGAGTTTATCTTTTTTTAGGCCTTTCAACAGATGTTTATGGATAATACATACTGAACCTTTGGGTAGCTGCTGATATGGGAAGTACTATCACAGTCAGTTAAAACATTAAAAAGTTACATGCTGCCTACTATCAATATTTATGGAGTTTCCATATGTGAATATATTTTCCTTTTGCATGCATTCCCGATCTGACCCAGGGTTCTTGGTACGTAAGTGTTTGCAGATGCTCAAGGAAAAGTATCAGGACAACAGTGTCTCTGCAAGAAACCATAACTGTGTTGCAAAGAACATTGGCTGCATGTATGTATTATCATGCGTGTGTATGATAGGGCTCTGTCTTGGGGCCCTGTTTTGGGGCCCATGCTTTTCAACTTGTTCATAAATGACCTGGAGACAGGGATAAGCAACGAGGTGGCCAAGTTTGTGGATCACACAAAAAACCCGGAAAAGGATCACACCCGGAAAAGGGTGGTGAAGACCAGAGGGGATTATGAAGAGCTCCAGAAGGATCTCTCCAAGTTGGGGGAAGGGGCAGCAAAAAGGCAGATGTGTTTCAATGTAGACAAGTGTAAAGTGATGCACATTGGGGCAAAAAACCAAAACTTCACCTATAGGCTTGTGGGTTCTGAGCTGTCTGTGACAGCTCAAGAGAGAGATCTTGGGGTGCTGGTGGACAATTCAATGAAGGTATCGACCCAGTGTGCGGCAGCAATTCAGAAGGCCAATTCCATGCTTGGGGTAATTAAAAAGGGGGTTGAGAATAAAACAGCCAATATTATCATGCCATTGTACAAATCGATGGTAACGCCATACCTGGAATATTGTGTACAGTTCTGGTCGCCGCACCTCAAAAAGGACATAGTGGAGTTGGAAAAGGTGCAGAAGAGAGTGACGAAAATGATTATGGGGCTGGGGCACCTCCCTTATGAAGAAAGACTGCAGCGTTTGGGGCTCTTCAGCCTAGAAAAAAGGCGCCTGAGAGGGGACATGATTGAGACATACAAAATTATGCATGGAAGGGATAGAGTCGATAGAGGGATGTTCTTTTCCCTCTCTCAAAACACCAGAACCAGGGAGCATCCACTAAAACTGAGGGTTGGGAGAGTTAAAACAGATAAAAGGAAGTACTTTTTTACCCAGCAGGTAGTTAATCTGTGGAACTCTTTGCCACAGGAGGTGGTGATGGCATCTGGTTTAGATGCCTTTAAGAGAAGATTGGACTGTTCGTGGGCTATAGGCAATGATGGGTTGTAACCTCCTTACATTAGTAGTAGGCTACTTCAGAGTACTGGGTGCAAGGGAGTGGCAACAGGATGCAAGCATCTTGTTGTCTCATGCCTCCCTGGGGCACCTGGTGGGGCCGCTGTGAAATACAGGAAGCTGGACTAGATGGGCCTTTGGCCTGATCCAGCAGGGCTCTTCTTACGTTCTTATGCGTAGGGTTACCAGATTCAAACTGCGAATGTCTATATCTTTAACCATTTTAAGGAAGCGGGGAATTTGGGCAGATGCAGTTCATCATGGAAGGCTTTAAAGCTGCACCTGCCAAAATTCCTCTTTACTTCTATACAATGGTTAAAAGTATAGGCACTCTGTCCCAGTTTGTTCCTGGTAACCCTATGCATGTGTAACTCTTCTCATATGAAGCCTGCAGAAGGTTAATATCTACCTCGTCTTCTGTTGCTCTTACCTCAAGTGGTTCAGAAAACATTCCACATATCACAATATCATTGTCAGTTTGTGCTATGACAACTAGTTTTGTGGCCAAACAGAAATGTCTGCATGGAGAGTTGCTATATTGGCCTCGTGTGCTTTTCTCTCGATGCTACGTGGTTGAACTTTTTACAGAAACACTTTTATGGATACAACACAGCTCCAAAATGCAGCAAAAGCCGCTCCAGCCTTTCAGCCTCAACTCCAGGTTAGAATTGAGCTCTTAGATTTCTACATTTAGCATGGTTTCCCGTAAGAAACAGCTGATTGCTACCACTGGCGGTTCCCCAATCCCTTGCCTTCACGAAACGTTCTTTAGGTTTTTTCCTGCATTTTTGACTAGCCGCATTGGACGCGGAGCGAGTGAATGAGTCCCTAACAGCGCAGCTGACATCATTACTGGATCGTGCAATGATGTTGACAAGGGGACAGAGTTGGCAAAGTGATTTGTCACTTATGCGAAAAGAAATGTGTTGGCTTGAAGGTGCGCGTCGGGGCTCTTTGCGCCACTGGCGACGACACGGCTACACTTCCGGTACTTGTTCCAGGGAAAAAAAAGGGAATTGTCAGTCTAGTCCTTCCTTAAGTCTACGTTAGAGACCTGAAGACCTTCGCTTCCCTCGCATCACGTGACGTCGGAATTCCAAAGCGGAAGTGGCCTCTGTTTCCAAGAGCCGTTTCCGCTGTTGCTCCAGCTGCCGCTTCTCGTTGGAGACGTCGCTGATGATGCCCATCCTGTCTTCGCGGAATGTAGCGGCGGGGGCAGCCCGGTAGGTGTGAGGCCTCGGGGCATCTCCCGGCGCTGCTTTGGGGGCCACGTCTAGAGCCCCCCTCCGAGCTGCGGGGGACGCTTGGGGGCGGGATCACGGGCTCGGTCGAGGCGGCGGGGGCGACCGCGGCCCCTGGAAAAGAGCCAGCCAGTCGGTTGCTAAGGGGGGCCCCCGTTTCCGTCCTCTCCATAATCGCCGGTCGCCTAGACAGCCGCCACTTCCGTCCTTCTCCTCTCCCGCCACGGGGCAACCAGACGTTGCTCTTTGGCCGAGACGCGTCGCTCCTGCGGTCCTCGGACGGCTCGGGTCCTCCCGCCCGCGCTGCTCCCCTTGTGCTGCCTGCCTCTAATCCCGGGGCTAAGCAGCTTACAGTGGCCCACACGGCTCTATGCCGAAGGGCGGCGCGTCTGGAAAGGTGTCCTGTGTGCATTCGTAAGGAACTTTGACAACTGCTAATCCGGACGATTCGGCTCCGAGATGAAATGCCTCCTGGTAATTGCGCTATTTCTTGACTGGTTTTGCAGGTGGGTGTGAGGTGGTTGGTTGGATTTTGGGGCAGCAACGTTCTGGCACTCGCTCTGTGTCTGTTTTTACCTACTTTTTAAAAAAATCAACCTTTAATCAGCCTACCTTTAAAAAAAAATAGCATGGCCCTTAGAAACATTTAGAAACAAGTGTTCCAATGATGATGTACGTCTTAGCTCATTTTCACATGTCTGTTTATGGGTTTGCCACATAAGGAAAGCCTAGCTGGATCAGGCCAAAAGCACATCTAAACCAGCATGCTGTTTCACCTTTGGGAAGCCTGCATGTAGGAAAGGTGCACTTCTCTCCTGCTGTTACTTTCCTGTATGGTATTCAGAAGCATACTGCTGCTGATCATGGAGTCAGCACATAGCCATTAAAAACCCTAGCCACCATGGATTTTTTAAATCCCTTTTAACAGCCTTCCAAGCTAGTGGCCAAAACAAATTCCACAAACTGATTATGCACTGTACTGTGTGAAGAAGTGCCTCCATTTGAGTTTTCTGACTCACCCACCAGTCAATTTCACTGAATGTTCTGGTATATTGTGAAAAACAGAAAACTTTATCAACACCATGCATAATTCTGTATTTTCCCCCTTACTTGCCCCCCTTTTAAGCCAAAATTTCTTACCCCTAAGAAAAGTGTTCTAGTTCTGATAACATTGACTGTACTCTTTTGCACTGTTTTCAGCTCTACCGTATCCTCAAGGTGTGGTGACCAGACCACACAAATGTTTCAAATGTGACACCATAGATTTGTATAGAGGGCATTAAAAAATTAGCAGCTGTATTTGCAATCCTTTTTCTAATAACCTCGGTATGGAATTTGGGGTTTCTTCACTGCTCTCACACACTAGGTCAACATTCTCATTGAGCTGTCCCAACACCACAATCCCAAGATCTCATTTCTGGTTTGTCACCAGTGCATATGTGAAGTTGAGGTTTTTGCCTCAGTGTGCATCACTTTACACTTATTTATACTGAACCACATTTTCCACCTGGTTGCCTATTCACCCAGTCTGAAAGGGTCCTTTTGGAGCATTTCACAATCTGGTATTCACTGTGCTGGGGACAGAGGTCTGAAGTCCATGTTTTTTAAAGCATGAAACTATTTTGTAGTAGAGTTAAAAAAAAGAAAAATATGAAGCTAGAAGCAAAAAAGGGGTGTTATTTAAAGTCCAAACTTAAGGAATCCATGTACAGAGATACTGTTTAACTAGAAAACTACTTTTACTGAGCAGTGAATAAAGTAACACAGGTGTTGGGCAATTTTGGGAAGACTAGAAATCTGGGTATTAAGTGACTTTCATTTGCTACAAATTATTTGTGCAAATACTTGTGGCAGATGACATTCCTAAGGGGGAAAACATTGAACTTTGTGCCTATTTTTTCTGCCTTTTCAAGGGGAGATACAACCTATAATATGTCCCTGTTGTCTAGGTACTTATAAAGTACTGTTAGTCATCAGTCCTTCTAAGTTTGGTGTTTACTGTTATAGCCACTAACTGCAGTGTTGCAGTATGTTGTTCAGAAGGATATATTGTCAGTTCCATTTCTTTCATAATAGGGAAGTTTCTTTAAAATTATTATGTGAAACAGGAACCATCAATTACTGAGGTTACACAAGTCTGCTAGTCACTCTGAAATGACAGGCAAGAATTGTTGTGTCCTCAAGCAAATTTGGTGTTGCCTGCATCTATAATTGGATAGATGACTGATTTGTTTAGATGGGCATATAGAGTTGTTTTGGGTCCAGAAATGTCAGGCTTAGTACTTCAGTTGGGTAGCTATAGCTATGCATAAAAACAGATTACAGAAAGTGCTGATATAATGCAAGAATGGAAAAACCTACCCCTTTAAAAGTTTTTTTTTTCTTCATCAGTGTATATAGTAATTTTTGAATGGAATGATTGGTCTTCTAACATTGATTTTATTTTGGTTATGCATTGATTTTCAGGTTGAGGCCTCCCAAAGCAGTTCATGTCCAATAAAACAACAAAACATGTTTTTCCCCGCTTTATTTTTATTCCTTTTTTAGGTGTTAGAATAACGCATAGCTGCTGCCTCTTCTTCCATGCATGGTATTTGCAAGTAACAGTAAAGGCACAAGATGACAATGGTCCTCACCCTAGTTCAGATGTTCTAGTCATAATGGCTTCTAAGTTGGGCTTGTTGTAAATAACCCCCAGGATAATGGCCACCAAGAGAATATAGAGCAAGTGGTTATTGAATGGGACTTAGCTTCTCCACTGAGCTGCAGGTGTTAGAATGACTCCTGGCAGCAGCTGCTTTTTCTCATACCACAGCTCTAAACTGTGTGTGGGGGGGGAATGGCAACAATTCTCACCCCAGCCCAGATGTTTTCAAAAGTTTATTGATGCCTGAAGGCTTGTGGGCAAACGGTAGAACTGTTGTGCTATAAATCTCCCAACTATCAGCCAATGCCAGTCCTATACCAGCCAACATAACTTTTTGTAATAAAAAAGGGAGTGAGATATTTGCAACATCCAAGTCACAAGAGAAACCTTCCATTTGAATTAATGTTTGAACCTCTGTGGCCTTGTGAGCAGGCAGCAGGTCAAGGTTTGTTGGGATATATTTTAGAGCACTATATTTAATTTGCAAGTTGAAAT
>JAJKFI010037678.1:0-10278 GCA_029204185.1 Lerista edwardsae
CTTAGTATGTCCAGCGTGAAGAAGTGAATATTAAGGAGATGTATGATCGCCATCTGTAAGTATATGAAAGGCTGTCACACAAAGGAAAGGGAGGACTTAGAGCACAATCCTAATTTGGAGTTAAGATGGCACAGTTAGGTCAGCAAAGTTTGGCTGGCACAAGGGACACAGTAAAGTATGTTTGGAGCACTCTCTGAGTCAGAGAGGCCAGCACACGAACATGAGCCATCCTCTCTGACTCCGAGAGTGGTCCAGACATGGCCCTTGTGCTGGCCAATCTTTGCTAGCCTAACTGAAGTGATGTCATGGCAGAAAGTGACATCATCAAGCAGGAAGTGCTGTCATTGTAACATAATAAAATGACACTCCAGAAATGCAAATTGGCATTCTTGGATTGTAGCAACTGTACAACAATGAAACATCCTGACAGAAAGATTAGGACAAAATATGATGTAAAAGCACTGAACTAAAATAAAAAAAATTAAATTTTTTTTTCAATGGTTAACTTGAAAATTCAAACTGTTAACACTTACAAAAGGTCATCAGGTCACGACTCACCAAGTGGGTCCTGAGCCACAGTTTGAATAACACTGCTGTAGAAGGTACTGGCACTGAGCAAGGAGTTAACTAGAGGACTTCCAATATCACTTTCAACATTCTGTGTTTCTAGAAGCAGAAATCCCCCTCCGGTGAGACCATCCTCCTGATGCATGTTTAGACTATGGAAAATTGCTTTCATGCACAAGGTTTGGCACAGGTTTTGCTCACCTCCTTGCATTCGTGATTTTGCCTTTCTGTTGTATGTCCCATATAGTACAGATAAGCGATCCGTCATCATTTCTTTCAGTTGGTCCAATATTTCTGAACTGGCCCATTCAGGTAGTTTAAAACCATGAGATTTCTACAGGGATTTAAAAAAAATCCAAATTACCCTGTACTCCAGGTTGCCCATTTTTATCTGTTCTGTTGTGCCATTGGCGTTCAGACTCAATATACTTGTGAGTGATGTGTTGCCATATACCAAAGGAAATGATGAAAAACGCTAGAATGTACTGCAGTTTGCCAGGCTCAGGGTGTTGTCAAGCAGGGATGGGGACTGCAGTGCTGGAACTTCAACTGCAGGGGTGTTGTTGTCTTTTACAGTATTGCAAATGTTCAGTAAAACATAGGGCACAATCCTAATCTGGCTGGAACAGGCCAGCCGACTGACCTGCGCTGTATGCAGCATAGGTTAGGGGGCCGCTGAAGCCTGCAAGAGGCAAAGAGACATTAGGCCAAAATTGTGAAATAGCCAAAATTGTGAGAACTTTGGTATGTATGAATAATACCATCATGTTATATATGATTGGAAAGGTTGTTTAATGCAGAATGCAATTAAAGAAACCAGAGTGTAATAACCGTCATGTAAAAATTGTTGTTTGTTAAAATCAAGATGTATAGGAATAGATATAAATATTGTTATAGATCATTCAAGGTGGAATTTCATATAGAATGCAATGAAACAAACTCAAGTGTAATGTCTTCATTCTATCAAAAGACATGGTCAAAAAAACAGAAAAAAAACCCCAAAATGGAAAATACACTTCCGGTTATGACATCACGTCCAGGGCAACATTTTGCCCTCTGGGCCAGACTACACTCCTGACATGGGTGTCTCTCAACAGAATGGTGTATAGGAAGATACCACACATGCTGCCCTCACAGATCATTTTTACTAGACGCAAGGTGTCCATGATTTAATGGTTTCCTATATAATATTATGGTAGGATCTGTTTCCAAGGGAACTAGGCTATTACATTAAGTTCACATAAATTGAACATTGACTCCAGCCATGAGGCAAGTACAATGTGCTTTATGTGCAGTGGCACAATTACAAAATGGTTTCACTGTATAGTTAATTTTTAAGCTACAATTGGGATGTGGAAGAGTCTAGTCAAGCCTGATGTCAACAGTCAACCTGGTCAGTTATGATGACCTGGCATGAAGTTCACTACCTACTGGAATCGCCCTGCCCTTCTCCTCCTCTTCATACCATAAAGCTCAAGGCTGGCTTTGACCAAATTGGGCCCTGCCCTTGGCCGGCAGATCGTGGCACTTGCCTGAGTCTGAGAAATCACTTCCAGGCAGCACCCCGCCAAGCCGCTTAAAGAGACACTGCCTGGACCAAGCAAGTACATGCAAAGCACATGCATCCTGCCCAGTATCAGAGCCAGGGTCAGCCTGAGGCAATTTGATCAGTTTGGCAAAATTGGATCCCACGCCTGGAAGGGCCCCACACCGAAGCAGTGAGCAGAGCACCCTCAGCTGCAACCGGCACCGCTTTCCGTAGCTGCTACTCTGGCGTGGAATTTTCCTTGCTGAGGTGTTGCAAGGATTGTGCAGCAAGTGGAGTGTTAGGCGCAATCCTAACCTGGGATTAGGCTGGCTCGGCTAGGCCAGCAAGTTTTGCTGGCACAAGGGACACCGTAAAGTATATTTGGACCACTCTTGGAGTCAGAGAGGCCAGCACACAGATGTGCGCCATCTTCCCTGACTCCAAGAGTGGTCCAAATGTGCTTTACGGTGGCCCTTGTGCCGGCCAAACTTCACTGGCCTAATTGTTCCAGCCTAACTCCAGGTTAGGATTGCGCCCTCCCTCAGCATTTCTGCCTAGGCCCTGCCCCCCATGGGATGTTGCAGGTGTTGGAATTGGTTGCATCCTTTCCTAACCTCTGTGCTGTGGATGTGAACCCATAAATTGTAAGAGTCCACTGAAAGCATCTCACCTGAGGGGCTGCCCAAACCTGGAATGAATCCTAAACGTAGTTGCTCCTCAAGAGTTACTCAACCTGGGCCAAGAAATGGAGCAGCCTCACAACCCTTTGCCACATTATCAGTTGTCACTTACACACAGGGTGAGCAGATGTCATAACCACAAAGGAGCACCTCAAAATGTAGGCCATTTTAAAAAAAAATGGAGAGTGTTACAAAATAAAAGCTAAAATACATGTTGATTTTGGGGTGTCTTGTTGTCATAGAATCAAAGAGTTGGAAGGTGCCTACAAGATCATCTAGTCCACCCCCCTGCCTGCAGCAGGAAATCCTCCTAGAGCATCTCCAGCAGGTGCCTGTCAAGCCTCTGCTTGAAGGTCTCCTGTGAGGGAGAAATGCAACCCAATACAATCCTTTGATGCAACCCAATGACAAACTTGCAAGCAAGTGATGTGGGCACCCCCTCTTGACACTGGCACCCTCTGCCTGTCTTGAAATGTAGGACATTTTGAAAGTTACTCAGGACAAAAGGTTGAAATGCAGGACATGTCCTGCAAAAAGAGGACATCTTGTCACGCTGCTTATACAGAGCTCTCAGCATAGCCCAGGGGATTTCTGGTTGCATTGCTTTTCATGTTAGAGCAGAATGTGGCATCATGGTTGATTAAAAGTACCTGAATACTTAAAGTATCATACACGTTCCAGAGTTTGTGATTGCTAAATTCCCAAAGTGTCTTCACATCATATCCCGTGTGACCTGCTAACTCAGTCATCCATTTCTGAAAATAAAAAAAAAGAAGAAAAGGATCCAGAGTTGGTCAAGGCTACTAGTGCTACACAGACAACGGGCCCTAGCGCTGCGCTAACGCACTTCATCTTTAATTTGGCAAATGCTTCATTGACTGCAAGTTCCTCAAGATGAGGAACATACTTAAAAGTATATAATAGCAAAATGGAACACAAAGTCACTATAATCAAAAGTTGAAGCAAAGAACAAGAAGCAAATCACCCACAGAAACTTGGCTAAGGGCGCAATCCAAACACCGTCTTGGGCCGACGCATGTCACTTGATGCATCAGCCCAGTGCTGTAGCAAATGTGCTGTGAGGCACACCTAAGCCAGCAAGGAGGCCATCGTAGGGAGTTGCACCGACCCACAGAAGCCATGGAAGATGCCAGGTAAGCGATTCCTGCCCTGGCCACGTTCGACCAGCATGGGGGCTTGAGAAGGGTGGGGGAAGGCAGAAGGAAGGGGAACGGGGTGGAGAAAGGGCAGCCCCATGGGCAGGACAGCCTAGGGAGGGGGATGGAGTATGTATCTGGCTGATAGGCTGGATCCTAACCCTCCTCCCTGGGCTAGTTATGTCCAATCAGGCAGCTCGGATTTGTGCCAGCGATTTAGCTGGTGCAGATCCGAGCAGTCCCATAGGGCTGGCTGGTGCTTACCCCGGAACAAGGGGGAAAATACGCCCCTTACCCTGAGGTGAGCTCCAGCTGCCTCCCAGCCTGCATAAGATGCAGCACAAGCCGGCCTGCTCCAATGCAGGTTAAGAGTGGGCTGCCCAACTCATCAACCACCTGAGGCCGGAAGAAGGAGACGTTCCAACACAACATGCCACCATCTCAGTATTGGAATCTCGCTTCAGGGGGAGGGGGTGGGCAAGTGAGCAGGCAGGCAGTGCTGGAAAGAACCAGGAGCAGCTACTGCCCACATGTTGGTTTGTCCTGCCTTCAGAGGTAGGGTCCTGGATCTGGGGACATTCGAAAGAGAGCTCATTCCATCCTGTGGAGGTGGCTGCAGAAAAAGCACTGCTTGCTTGCTTGCACTTCCAGTGTAGAAAAGGCAATTGCCTGGTGAGAGGGGTTTCCTTTTCCTTTCTTAAAGTTGTCCCAATTGAGGCTGTTGTGTCAGGGCAGGGGATGCCCACCCATCTCCACGGCTCCTCCTCCAAGAAGAAGAAAGTAGCCATACAAAAGCATTACCTGCCAAAAAGACCTGAGAAAATCCATCAATCATAAGAAGAATCTTCTGAAGAAACAGGCAGTTAGGTCCTTACACTGTAACCATGTCAAGACATGGAAAGAGTCTTGTTGTCTGTCTTACCTCCTTGGATTTCAGTTTATCCTTGATTTTATCTAAATTCATGGTTTCCTTTACCAGATTGTCGAAGTGTGTACAGTTAGGCACAGGAGAGAAAAACAACTGAAAGAAAAATAATACCACAAATCTGTGATTTGATAGTGCAGTTCTACCTCTCAGAGTATTTTGACAGGTTTCTTCAGCGCATTTCTGCACACCTCTCCAGTGGTGGAGAGGCACCTCGGAGGGGGTGCCCACTTACCGGGGGGGATGAGGGGGTCCCCCGGGTGCCAGGGTGCACAGTGGCGGGGCGCGCCACCTGGGGGCAGCCCGTGCGGCAGGCGGGTGGGCGGCGAACCCGGACGGACGGGCTGTCAATCACACGGAAGTCCTGCCCAGCCTTCCTGCTGCCCGCCTAGCGTTCCCCCGAGTCGTTAGCTGATCCCATCACTGGGTACAACCTTACACAAATTTAATTGGGAGCAAGGCCTATTGAATACAATGGGACCTACCTCTGATAAAGAGGTTGGCACTCTCACAGCCCAGTCCCACCTAACTGTTGCCCCATGGGTCAGACCTGTGCCAAACGTTCTCACTGGTGCATGGACCCATAAAGGCAGATCGGGCCTGAGAAGGCGGTTGGGATTTGGTGGGTGCCCTGAATCCGCTCCTTTCCCAAGCCCAACCTGCCCCAGAGGTACATCATCTTACGAGGTGCACCCCTGCCGTTCCTTTGTCTTCATGCTTGCTTCTGTCTGAACGGTTGTGCCAGGCCCCAGGTTGTACCAGCGACTATTGTGACCCTAATCCTGCCCAGGTGGGAGCCTGCTTTCATTCACCATGTCCTCTCCCTTCTCCTCTGGTTCTCAGATTGCCTTTGTAAACCACCAATTATGCTTTGGGGCATTGTTTCTCATGAACTGAAACTGTCTATTGAAAAGCTTTAAATATGGTGTTTTTATTATTTTACGTCTAAAACTTGCGTGCTTAGAGTCCAAGTAGGTTACCAAAAAATAATAATAAAATGATATAGCTAATCACTAGATTAATCACAAATCCAAGAAAGATGCCAACATTTCAAGCCAGTAGTGTAGTAGCCTTCAACCATGTTCGTGCCACAGCCCCCCAAAATAATGAGACTGGAGAACCTCCACTAATCCTGCCCCCCCCTCCCGGGACCCAATCCACACACACCCATTTCCTTCTATTCTTCTGGCTTCACAACAACTCCTGTGCGATAGCAGCCTGAGCAGGGCCAGCCTTTGGAGCTGTGGGGCAAGACAGCAAGAAGAGGCTGTGCAGGGTTATATCAAGAACTCAGTGTTGAGACGGCAATACCATGATTGGATTAGATCCTAGCCGTCTCTTGCACAGGCTTTGAAAGGTTGTCGTGCCCCTCCAAATGAGGCTTCGCAACCCACTGGGGTCATGACCAACAGGTGGAAGAACACTGCAGTAGTGAAACCAGCCTATTCCATAAAGTAGCTGTGAATCCTGCCAAGACCTGAGCAGAGGAGACCATCTTCAATAGTTTCTGCCAGGCCAAGAGTTTGGCCTTATGAACCTCACCTGGGAAGGAGTTCCACAGCCTGGGGGCAATCACTGAAAAGGCACTGTCCCAATGCACAGCAGTGATCTTCCACTGGTGCCAGCATATACAGCAAGGCTCTCCCACCAAACATCTTGGACTGAGGGTGGCATCACTTGTGAGGAGGCGGTCAGATAGCCTTCCAATCTTGCCTCCTTTCTTACCTGCTCATCTTCAATAGGCACCGTATGAACTGGAACAGGCCGCCAGTTGATGCCTTTGTTCCAGGTCTGCTTCTCAGTGGGTAGAAAGAGACCAGCCAGGTTGGCTTGGGCGCTCATGATGTCCTGATCACCATCTGTGCTGAGAATATGAATCTACAATGGAACAAAAATGAAAAGCCCAGAGGTGTGTAGCTATTTTCATCCCACTTTCCACAACATAAAGCAGACTGCAGAGAGAGGCATTCACTTGGGGAATCTACTATAGTACCAGTAGACTTTGAAATGTCCAGGAAAGCTATCAGGTGGAAGAAAGAAGACCCACATACCATACAGCCCTATCCCATCTGTCCCCATCTGTCATCAGACCCTGCTACAGCCATTGGGGAAGGTAAGACAGAGGCAGGAGAGGGGAGGGGGTGAAACTGGGCAAGGGGAGAAAAGGGGCAGGGAGGCTGTGGGAGGGGTGGATCTGGTGTGCGCTGGATCCTGTCCTGTCCACCAGCAGCCTTCTCATCCCCTTTGTCTTCTTGGACTTGCGTCAGCTAAAGAGCTGGTGTAGCTTTGAGGAGACCTATTCCAGAGCGGGAGGTTAGAAAGGGGAGAGGGATTTAAATCTCCTTTCCCCTCTGAAGCCTCCTAATTCCCCCCCCCCCCTTTGCTGGATTACAGCACGCTACTTTTCAGTGAAGCGGTACCAGTGGGGGTGGGAAGTATAGCATTGGATTCACAGGGACACAGTATGTTTCATGAAACATGTTGTTGTTCGGTCACTAAGTCCAACTCTTCGCGACCCCATGTACCACAACACGCCAAACTTCCCTGTCCTCCACTAGCTTCGGGAGTTCGCCCAATTTCATGTTCATCTCTTCGGTGACACTATCTAACCATCTCATCCTCTGCCGCCCCCTTCTCCTTTTGCCTTCGATCTTTCCCAGCATGAGGGTCTTTTCTAAAGAGTCCTCTCTTCTCATGCGATGGCCAAAGTATTTGAGCTTCAGATTCAGTATTTGTCCTTCCAAGGAGCAAACAGGCTTGACTTCCTGTAGGATTGCCTGATTTGATTTCCTTGCAGTCCAGGGGACTCCAGTCTTCTCCAACACCATAATTTGAAAGCATCTATTCTTTGGGGCCCAAACATAGGCTAGGCCTTTTGAATAGGCTTGGCCAATGTGAGGACATGTGCAGGCCTTCCCATGCCAAATCCCAACCAGGACCAGGTGAGTTTACCCTGGCTGAGGCAGACTGGCATGGGGGGGGGTGTTTGGAGAGGGTGGCAGGAGGGCAGATCAGAAGTGGGGAGGGGTATTTGGGGCAGAGGGAGGGTGGTCCAGGAGCAGGGCCATCCTTAAACCAATGTGACCAATATTGTCACATTGGGCCCCACACTTTGGGGGGCCCTGCAGCAGTGCAGCGAGCATATTGCCTGCTGCTGCAGCTGGTTCTGTATGAATGGTGAGTAGGGCAAACAGACCAGCTTTACCTTGGGCCCTCCCACCTGTCCCTGCCCCTGAATTGCTCAAAATGGGCCTCCTGAAAGCAGTTGGTGGTGACATCATGTCACCACCTATTATTTCCAGGTGCCAGGCATGGCATCGTAAGCACTGTTCTTGGTGAGTGGGGGCCCCGCAGGGAGGGTGGAGCCCCCGCGGGAATGCCCCACATTGGGCCCCGGCACTCCTGGAGCTAACCCTGTCCGGGAAGGGGGGTGGGACTGGCCCCAGCACCTTAGGCCAGATCCTAATCCCCATCTCTGGCCCAAGCAGACTTACGCAGTCTGCTTGAATTAATGCTAGTGAAATTGCTGGCACAAATCTGTGGTGGCATTTGTGGTTGTGAAAATGCAACTTGTTCCAAGCAGTCCCCATTCTTGATACTAATGGCCATTTCCAGTCTGACTGAAGCCAGAAGGAGCTTCCTCATCTCTACCGGTGTGCTCACAGCATGCCCATGTATACATGCTATTGCTAAGTAAACAGGCAAAAGTGCATTGTTTCTTTTAAAATTCACCTCTTTCTTGTGGTACTCGTTGCTTAAGAAGTTCTTATATCTCTCCCTTAGCAATTGTCCAAGCTTAAAGTGCTGTTGCATTCCAATCTGTGGGGAGAAAAAAGCATCTATATAGAAATCTTGGTGTGTCATACTGCTTCTTGGTCCAACTCCGAATGAACTAGTAAGGTCCCCTGCTAATGGGGCAAGAGGCCCTTTCCCAAGTGGTGCTCCTATTATATTTAGCAGGGGGAGAGTACCTGTTCTTTTTACCCCAGCACACTGTCTGTTCTAGTGGCTGTACTGATGTCCTTCTGAATTTTTTTAAAAGAATGTGAGCCCTTTTGGAACAGGGAGTCATACAGTTGTTTGATTTGTAAACCACTTCGTGACCTTTTTTTGGGGGGGGGGGGGTTGGTTGGTTGGTTAAAAAATGGTATAGAAATACAGTTAATAACAATAGAACATATGCAAAACCTAAGCAATGCAAACCGCAACAAGATTTAAACAATACAGCAATAAAATTATTCCTTGGAAACCTGATGACATTGAAGAATTCTTACAACCCATTTCAAAGCCACCAATGAGGTCATCCATAGACTGTTTTTTTGGGATGGCGTTTTAGAGACATGGCACCACTACAGAAAAGACCCTGTCCCTGATAACAGGGACCCCTACCCTACTAAAAAAGATAAAAACTGAGGTAAAATGAAACTTCTTTTTTTTTACTCTTGTAAAAGAGTGGTGGGTCCAGATAGTGTAATTTTAAAAAGTGGGTCCCAGTGCTAAAACATTTGGGAACCATTGCTAAGGATGATAGCACTGGCAGTAAGCCATTACCACAGGTGCCAGTGTCGTGAAAGTGCCATAAAGCACTTTCTAGCAATTTGGAGCCCAGGGGTGGCCTGCAGGCCTCGTAGACCCTCCCCAAGGCCAACATGATCCCCCAGGTAAGGAGAAAAGCCCCTGGGTCCCCGCAGTGATATGATTGCTGTGGCGCCATCAGAATACCTCCTGCCCCAAGGCTCCCCTGCAAATCCTTACCAGCTGTCCCAAAGTCCAAGCAGAACTTTGGGAACTGCTGTTATAATACATATCTAGCACAATTTTATGCATGTCTGCCCAAGAGTAAGCCTCACTAAATTGAATGAGGCTTACTCCTAGGGAAGTGTGCCTAGGACGGTACTCTTTGATTCATTAATGTTTTTGTTCATTCCAAAGAGAAGCCATCAAACCGTGGTGAGTTGTCCAAATCCCTGCGGCCAAATGTCTTCCTTGTAGGGATCAGTGGGATATGTGGCAGCGGGAGTCCTGTCGCCATGTCGCATCACCTGGGCAAAGAGTTTGAAGGCTGAATGAGTCTGAAGACTGAATGAGTTGGGTTAAAAAAATACAACTGAATTAAGCTTCAGCAACTGCCGGGAAAGTCATGTGTGTATGTCTCTTTGCAAATCAGGAAAAGGCCACATAATCTGCCTTGGGATCAAGAGACAGTTGCCCACAAAATCTCAGCTCCGTAATACAGAAGGCAGAGACTGTTGGGAAGATGCCTACAGAGGGATGAACTAACACGGCACAAAGTATGGCATCGGAGCTTGGGTTCTTTGTCCTTTTGAAAACAGGTCACAATATTCTAGACAAGACAGGCATAATATGGAACAAAGAGGTTGCTAGGTGGAAGCTCCTCTCCTCCACACTTCCTTTCCAGCT
>JAJKFI010037684.1:0-64901 GCA_029204185.1 Lerista edwardsae
CAGAGCTGCATTGCCCTTTCCTGGTGCTGGAAAGTTGGTTAGGATGGTGCTTGTGTATCCTGAAATAATCACGTTCCAGTGGTTCTCTCTTTTCCATTAGATTTGTTATGAGGGAACCTGTGTTTTTCTTTGCAACTAAGCACTCCAGCTTCCCCAGCTTCAGAGGCTTCCAGCATTCACATATAAAGACCTTAATATAAAGACCTTGCATATAAAGACCAGCGTATAGGGGTGTTTGAAGTTTTTTTATTTTTTTACAGATTTCATGATTTGAAAGCAGAGTGCAGTGTTATTTGCTTTTATTCTAAGTTCCCATTCCAAGCTCTCTTTATATATATAAAGTGATAAATTTATAACACTGAAATGCAGTGTTTTGTGTTTTCATGTGTTTTAAACAAAAAAAAGCACCACCCTTACTGATACATTGTGTCCAAATGATGTTAGTGTTCACCTTCTTCCCTGTGACTTTTTACTGTTTTTGATCAGCTCTCCTGGCCAACCTGATTCTCATTTACCATTGTACCCAAATTGTGCCTCCTGTCCAGTTCTGTCTACCAGCCTATCTACATACAAAAAAAAGGGGGGGGGAATAGGAGCATTTGTGTAGGAAGAGCAGAAGATTTAGAATGTAATATCATTGTCACGATGGGCCAAACCAATGGTTTAAAGAGTTCAGAATTAATCTCCATTGTAAGTCAACCAAGATGCTTCTGGGAATTTCACAATTAGGACAAGATGGTGGCATTCATCTCTCGCTATTCGTCCCCAGAAACTGGTTGCCAGAGCTATTACTTACAGGGCACAATCCTGAACAACGCTGGATTAGCACTGGCCAGTGCCATATCCAACGCTGTTCAGGATGGGCTGGAGCCTCCCCGCGGCAAGGGAGCGTGCACTTCCTTACCATAGGGGAGGCTCCAGCCTCCTCTATATGCTCCTTGGATCCGCGCCTGCTAAAGAGTGGGTGCAGATCCGAGGTGACCACACGGCCCGAATCGGGGCCGTGCAGCCTCCCTGACAGGCTTAGGAAGTGGCTGTACGGCCACCTCCCAAGCCCGCCCAGGTCCCGCCTCCTGCCTCCCCCCTCCCACCAATCCCCATTCTGAAACGGGACGGAGAATCCCTTGTGCCGACTGTCTTTGGTCGGGCCAAGGGAGGTGCTACATTGGCGCTCTGAAGCAGCATCGGCTTCAGAGCTCCAGTGCTGATGTGGGGGTGCTGCTCAATGCCCACGTGCCAGTGCTCCACCCCTTGCGACGAACGTGATGGAGTCGCGTTGACACAAGGGGTACGCTGGGATTGCGCTGCCATCTCTGAACACAGCAGTTGTATGTCTGAGTGGCATGGCCAGCAGTCATCAACATTCCTGTCTCCTATTAGTGAAAACAGCTAACAAAATAGATAGTGAGGTACGATATTAAAGTTACACACCCTAACACCTTTCTGCAGCCTAAAAAAATTACAACATTCTCCTTGAACTATCATATGCAGTTTTAGAAATATAATCAGGACTTGAACATTCAGACATTTTTTCCCTTCTTTTATAGAAATGAATTTCGAAGGGGTGGGGGAATCCTGTAAAAAGTTAATGTATTCTGTCTTTCAGTCAAAGACATTGATCAATTAACAGAAAAAGAGAAAGTAATTAAGAAAACTAATATTTCCTCACTTCAGCAGTGCCAGTCACTTAATTACAAGGTTCCCATCAGACTATTAGGCAAACAAAGTTTTAATATAAGTTTTATTAAGCACTCCACTTGTAATCTTAATCAGGCAACACGGCCACGAACTGTTGGAAAATCATTTCTTCATTTCTTGTATGGGAATGGAGAGCTCTTAAGTAAAAGAGGTCGTTTAGGTTCTAGAAGCCTTGATTTTGAATGGTTGAGGATTTCAGGGTAGGAGCTTCCTACTGCTCCACCTATTCTATAGTGCCATTCTGAGGAGCATTCACAAGGTGCGGGACTATAGTCACCAGGCTGGGCATACAATTTTCTTAGGAATAATGCTATATCATGATATAGGAACATTCTGGGAAGAAAACTGAAATGGAGATACTTGTGGTATTCAGTAGGCAATATTAATTTATCTTCATGCTATAATCAAATGAAGTTATGTGAGGTCTTTAGATTTACAGAGCAAATGTTTATAACCCTGTTTCTGTGGAGGTGAATTACAGCACAATCCTGAATTTCACTTGGGCTGGAAAGAGTCCCTTGTGCCAGCCCAGGAGTGTAGCGAACGTGCTGTAAAGCAGGGTTGTGACTAGTCTGGAGTTGGCTGAGCCAGTGAACATGTGCCAGCTCAAGAAGGCTGCATCCAGCCTCCGCTGTGCCCAAACAAGGTATGTTTGTGCAAGCCAAAGGCAGCCGTCGTGTGTGTGGGGGGGGGATGAAGGGTGTAATGGGGGCATTTTGGGGTAGGGTAAGGTGCAGGAGGGCAGGCGGATGGTGGGCCAATGGGTGGGCTGGGCCCAGGAGGGTGTGTGGGACTGGCCTGGGCAATTTAGGCTAGATCCTCATACCACCACCACCCAGCCAGCCCAGCATAACACTGGGCTGCTCAGATCTTTGCTAGGAATTTCGCTGATGCAGATCCAAGTATCCCTATAGTGGTGGCAGTGAAGTGATATGGGGTAAGGGGAAATAAACCCCCTTGTTCGAAGCAACCACCTCCTACCCTGCACAATACAGTGCAGGTCAATTGACCTGCTATTCTAGCACAGGATAGAACCAGGCTGTTAATCTCTCTATTTTTATTCTGTCCAAATTTTGCATAGTTTCATTTTATTTCCATTCCTTTCACTTCTCCCCCCCCCTCAATTTTTTGCCACCAAAAATACATATTTTTGCATATCTGAACAAATATTGTCATTTCTTTCTTATCCAACATCTGATGTTATAATCCTCTGCGAACATAAATGTGTATTTTTATGCAGACATATGCAATAGAGAGAATCTATAGACACTTCCCTATCTTATATAATCATTCCCACAGGGGAGCAGAAGGACTCCATAGCCATGCGTTTTGGCAAGAGAGGAATTTAGCAACATCCCTAGTTGAGATAAATAATGGAAGGATACATGAAAAGCCATCCTTGGATAAGCTACAAAAGGAAGAAAAATCTGCTAGTCTAAGATTAAACAGTAGTGTCTTTATCATCCAAATAGATACAAGCAGGGAGCAGGTACTCTGTGCCGTCCGAAGGAATATGTACTGTGCAGCATATAAAGCTGAGACATAAATTTGGAGGCATGTGTGATGCCTTCTCACAGGTAGGTCAAACTTTCCCTCAAGCAGATAATTAGAGGCTTGGGGTGAGTAAATCTTATTAGCCTCTTTCCACCTCATCTGTTCTCACAAGAGGCTAGCGATAGATTCACCCTCCTTCATTCCAAAAGGAATGCTGAATGTAGGTTTTTTTTTCCCCTACCGTTACATTACCTGCAAGAACTTCAATGTCTGACCAGTACTATGGTTAATTTAATTTTTTTTTTAAGTATCTATATACTGTAAACTGAAGTCCACAATGATTTCATCTTTAACCATGTCAGCTGCCAAATGGAGGTTCAGAATACCACCAGTAAGGGCCCAATCCGGTCCAACTTTCCAGTGCCAGTGCAGCTGCAATGCAGCCCTGAGGAAAGGGAACAAATGTTTCCTTATCTGGAGGAGGCTTCTGTGACTGCCCCCCTCCCCCCACTGCAGGATGCAGCAAATGCCTCGTCAGCAAGTCAGCACCAGCGCTGGAAAGTTGGATAGGATTTGGCGCTGAATCATATGAACTTTTACAGTTCGTAACCAGATTGTGATGCAAAACATTCAGTGATTATTATCTATATATATAAAAACGGACGTGGGTATGTATGTGTGTATATATGTGTGTATGTGTGTATGTATGTATGTTATTTATAGGCGTCTCCGTGCCTTGAGCCACAGCCACGAAACTTGGCACACACGTACCTTGCAGTCTGGCAAAGGACACTGCGGGGGTCAGACCCCCCTACAGCCCCCCGTTTTTTGGGGAGGGGGGCCAGATCATCAGGAACCAAGGGGATTGCATTGGGCTACAGGTCTGCTGCCACCCTGTGGTCACAGACGATTCTGCAGGGTATATGATACACAGGGAAAGCGAAACCGAAAGCAATTTGCACTGCTGGAGTTGCACAGAGTTGCAAATGATCCAGAGAGTTCCAGCACCCAGTCGGATCTGAGAGGGACCTATTTCCAGAGAGCTAGCTGGCCACCTCTTCCACTTTCTCATACTTCAGTGCTATCCTAACACACGACCTGCAGACACTGATCAGTGCCTGCTTCATCTTGCCCTTGTACGTGATTGTGTCCCTGTCTCCTCATTGTTATTCCTGCTCCTGGAGGTGAAACTAGAAATGTGGGTTACAAACAGGTTTTGGGTTAAATTAACATTACTGTGAGTGTCTCACACTGCCACGGGACCTGCAGACATTGATCACTGACTGTGACAATTTCAGTACGCTCCTTTTCTTGATTCTGTCCCTGTATTCATTCCTTCTCCTAATACAAGCTGGGGATACTTTGTCCCCCGGGCAACGCCAGGTAACAACAAGCTAGTTCAATATAATTTGGAAATGTCATTTTCCTGTTCTTTCCTTGGTAATTAAACGAAAGCCTGGTTGTACCATTGTTTGAAGAGTTTTTAACGGGTTGTTACCCTAATGTGTAATAGGCAATAAAAAGGAATGTAGCTGTATGGGAACCCAAGAACTGCTTCTCAAAAACAGAAACAGAAAGCCCTGCAATGAAAAGATGCTATCTTTGTGCAATTTCCTTCTACTTCAAATGGGTTATTGGTTCAGAATGGATGGCACAGTCCATATTAGTGATTCCAGCAGGCCAGTTGAACTGTGCTACATCCTACGCAGGGGAGGAGGCAGCTGGAGTTCACAGCAGGGCAAGGAGACATTTGTCCCCTTACCACGGGGTAAGCCCCAGGCTACCCTATGGGGCTGCTCGGATCAGGGCTGTGCAGCCCAGAGACAGGCTAAGATCAGGCTAATTGGCCAGATCCAGACTCTTCCCCCCTCCCCATAGGGCCGCCCTCTCTCTGCCCTCCCCCCACCCCATTCTGCTTCTCTCTGCCTCTCTCCCACCTTCTCTTGCCCTCCAAAGCCCCTGCGCTGGCTGAGTTCAGTCAGCGCAGCAGTGGCCTGCCTGCCATTGTCAATGGTGCCCGTGGGTTGGTGTAAGGCCCAGCTTGTTTCTGCGCTTGTTTCTGTGACGCAGATGTGCCTTACAGCACATTTGCAACATACTTTGGCTGACACTAGTGAGAAGCGATGGCAGAACAGGTGCTCTGGATTGCAGCCTGAGTTGAGGCCAAAAAGGACTCAGGCTGTGATTGCCATTACCCACAGGAGCCTTCCTGTGCCTCAAAAACTGAAATGAAACCTACGAATGTACTTGCCGGTGCAATAAAATCTCTGATTAGGCATCTCACTTTGTAGGACATCCATCTTGAAAACGTCAGTCAGGTAGCATCATTACTTACAGTATATTTGGCTAGAAGGTGGGCAGCACAGTCCCATTGGGTTGCTCTGTCAGCATAATGTGTGTTCCACTAGCACTGGCTACTAGCACTGTGAAGCAAGCTCCAGTGCTTCTAGCCTCAAGAGTGCTGGTGAGAAGGCCCGAGTTTTCCTCTTGCACTGGCATAGCCATGAAGACCTCTTGGAGTAGGTAAGCCCATGCAGGGAGTGGAATGGGGCAGGGGGAGGGTGGAATGTGGCAGTCAAAACAGTGGTGATGGGGTATGGAAGAAGATGGATCAGACCCAAGTGGGGGGGGGAGGTTCGGTGGTGGTGAACACCAAATCCTGATCCCCTTCTTGAGCTTGATTTCCTTTCCTGGGTCAACAGAGACATGCGTCAGCAATCAGGCTGGCATAGGCCTGGGTTGACACATAGCAACTGCTGGGGTTTAGCTCAAACAGCCAAAACTCCCTGGTGAGATACAGCGGAGGCCACACCAGCAACACTGTATCACCACGCAGGGAGTTAGTTAGGATTGTGCCGTAAGACTTCCCTTTTCTCTGGGACACAATGGTTTATCACTAACAGCGCAATCCTATCTGTTTTGTCACGTCAACGCTACGTCATAACGTCAACGCGATGGATGTAGCATCATCGCAGGGGGGCCGGCCGGCACCCCCGCATTGGTGCTACAGCTCTCAAGAGTGCCGACGGGGAGCCTCCCTTGCACCAACCAAAGCCGGTCGGCATGAGGGAGGCTCCACCCCATTTTGGGACGTGGATTGGCGGGGGAGGGGGTTGGGGCGGAACATGGGTGGGTCCAGGATTGGGCCATACAGATGAATCCTATTCCTGTTCGGGAGGCCGCGCGGCCCCAATTCGGGCCATGCAGTCTCTTAGGATCTGCGCCTGCTGTTTAGCAGGCACAGATCCAAGGAGCGCATTGGGGAGGTTGGCGCTTCCCCTATGGCAAGGGAGGGCACGTTCTCTTGCTGTGGGAAGGCTCCAGTGTCTCCTGAGCAGCACAGGATGTGGCGGGGGCCCGTCGGCCTTGCCGGTCCGGCGCTGCTCAGGATTGCACTCTCTGCCCTTTCAGTTTATTAAGCTTTCATATTGCCATTTTTTCTTGTACAGATTTTGTTTAAATGTCTTGTGGCCTTTCTGTCAATTGAATTAAGTCTTAACTTTAAACTAATATTTTTGTGCTTAATTTTCTGAAGAAATTTGAAGATGATGGCTGAATGCTGCAAACATATAATTAAATTAAGCTGGTTCACTCATTCAGTTCATTAAATGATTACCAAAGTTAGCATTACACTAGAAGGTTATCTGCAATACTTAATGCGGTCACATTTATTTTTTCAGGGGGGGGGAAATACTATGTTTTAAATTACAGGGGTGTCAAACTCAATTCATGCAATGGGCTGATTTGCATTCCTGGTGCCTGGCGAGGGCTGGAAGTGACATCATTAAGCAGGAAGTGGCATCATTAAGCAGATGATGACTAGAAATAAGCACTTTGTTCTCACATACAAACTCATTAGCTGCAAATGACAGAAGAGAAAATGTGCAAATCTTGTTCGTAATTTCAAGATATCCCAATTATCATGCTGGGAGAGCCCAATTATAACGAGGGCTGGAGAAATGGCTTCTGGGGCTGCATCCAGTTATAGGTCTGATGTTTGACACCCCTGTCTTAAAATTTACCTAGGTGGCAATTTATTCTAAGATCAGATTCTTTCCAAATTACTGGGAATGTAGAATGAATGTACTTACAATGTTGTCCTCTGGGAGCAAAGGAAGGGGAGGAATCTTTCATTATCCAGGACAAATTCCAAGCAGACATATCTGAAGAAATAGGTGCAATATATGTTGCAGATTCCAGAATGCTCAGACCTGCCAATAAAATCAGAAGGACGTGATGCAAAAATTGTATCTGGACCCAAACAAGCCACATTTCAACCTGAACAATGTCCCTTATCTGTTAACATATGAGCTGACCTTAATATAAGCAACCTTAATATAAGCATGTAAGCTGTGCTTGCATGTATTGTTTCTTTTAAGTAAAGACTGGGGGAGTGAAGGTGAAACTGTGGGGACAGTTTGTGAGGGCTCTATCACTTCAATTGCAGCACTTAAATTGAAGGATAGCATGTCGGGGACTAGAGTTGTGGTTGGGTGCTCCTTCCCCTCTGCACAGTACTACTTCCTCAAAAGTACCAAAACATGGAACTGGAATTTATGCGTTTGAGGTAATGTCTGGTTTTACCCTTGGGCTGTTTTGGTCCATTGATCCATCTGGTTTACTGTTGATTCAGACTAGTGGAAGGAAATATTCTTTGTCCTGCCTGGAAATGCTATAGATTGAACTTGGGAGCTTTTGCATGCAGAGAATAAGATTTGCCACAGTTATGCCCCCATCAACAGAGATTTACTGCTATTAAGCTCAGCAACAGAAACAAAAAGTTTAAAGAACTATTGCAAATGACCATTACAACTTTTTCATGAACATTACATGGTGGATCCAATCCCGAGATCCTTATACATACAGTACATGTACTGTAAGTGTGCACTGCATTTTGTATTTGGCACTGAAACATCTCTTCCATCTGTTAGTGAACAAAAGATTAATTTTGTCAGCTCTGACAGTGCTGATCACCTGTGCGGGGAGCAGTGCTGTCACATCTGACAACAATGTTAGAGCCAAATCCTATCCAACTTCCTAGCACTGGTGCAGCTCTGCCAGTGAGGCATGCATTGCATCCTGCAATCGGGAGGCAGTCATGAAGGCTTCCTCAAGGTAAGGGAATGTCCGTTCCCTCTTCTCAGGGCTGCATTGGCCAGCACACAAATGTGCGCCATCCTCCGAGAGTGGTCCAAACGCACTTAATGGTGGCCCTTGTGCCGGCCAAACTTTGCTGGCCTACTTGTGCTGGCCTAACTCCAGGTTATGATTGCACTCCCAGTGGTGCACACAAGGGAAGAGTACTAGTTAGGGTATCTCCCATACAAAATCCTTTCATGTGTGTGCATCATCTCCAGGGCCAATGATAGAGAATGCCCAGCTTAGGCACTGACTGAGGGCTCACAGGGAGCCTGCTAGAGCAACCCCAGACCCCCCATATCTGTGTCAGAAGTGTCAGTTACGAGATTTGCAGATACACCTGGCATTCTCATCAACTAATGAGAGCATCCCTAGATCCACCTGGGTCAGCACAAGGCCTCTAGGGGATGTTCTCATTGCCCAGCAGTGAGGAGAGAAAGAGCTGCTGCTGTTTATTGCCCATCACCCCCAAGCTTGGCAGTGTGAGGACCCAACATGCCAATGAAGTCCAGCCCAAGGTTTTGTTCAAGGGCCTCTTGCAATATGCCTCCAGCCCTGGACTTTTTTTTTCCCCAGAACAGACCCATGTGTAGAAACTTCTTTCCACGAAAAAAAATGCCTGCTGGATTTGTATGAAACAAGGTCTACTTTGTAAAATCTAAGTTTAATTTGCAACATAAATATTTCACCTCAAGATGCTCCGTGCTCCATGGGAGAAAAAATTACAAGTGCCAAAAGAATGGAAAAAAAAATCATTCTTTTCCCTGTAGAACGAATAGCAGCTGAAAGTAAAATCAGGAAAAAAAAATGGCATGAAGAGGAAGGATTATGTGGCTTTCCTGAACAAACTAGCAGCCCACCATGTGGCTGCTTCAGTCACCGATCTCTTGGTATAAGAATGCCTAGTTTGGTCCACAGTGCTGGAAGATCCTAATGCTTGCTAAATCTTATAATTATTTCAACTTCAGTTGTATCCCTCCTATCCTTCCCCCAAGGAGCTCAAGGTGGGGTTTATTATTATTCCTCTTTCTCTTTTATTCTCACAAAACCCCCATGAAGTAGTTTAGGGCGCAATCCTAACCAGCTTTCCAGCACTGACATAGCTGTGCCAATGGGGCATGTGCTACAATCTGCAGTTGAGGGGTGGGGGCGTCATGGAGGCAAGGGAATGTTTGTTCCGTCACCCCAGAGCTGCATTGCCCTTACCCTGGTGCTGGGAAAAATGGTTAGGATTGTGCCCTTAGGCTGAAAGGTGGCCAACTGACTCTATAACTGAGGGCACTATCCTAACCTGGACTTAGGCTGGAACAAGCCTCTTGTGCCATCCCAGGAGTGTTGCAAACGCAACATGAAGCATTGTTGCACCACTCTCCAAGTCAGGGAGGCTGGCACACGTATGTACATTGTCCTCCCTGACTCTGAGAGTGCAATCCTAACCTGGAATTAAGCTGGCACAAGTTAAACCAGCAAATTTTGGCTGGCACAACAAGGGCCACCGTAAAGCGCATTTGGGCCACTCTCAGGGCTCAATCCTAACCTGAAGTAAGGCCGGCACAGTTAGGCCAGCAAAGTTTGGCTGACACAAGGACCACCGTAAAGTATGTTTGGACCACTCTCAGTGTCAGAGAGGCCAGCACAGAAATGTGTGCCATCCTCCCTGACTCAGAGAGTGGTCCAAAAGTGCTTTGTGATGGCCCTTGTGCCAGCCAAACTTTGCTGGCCTAACTGTGCTGGCCTCACTTCAGGTTAGGATTGCGCCCTCAGAGTCAGGGAGGATGGCACACCTCTGTGTGCTGGCCTCTCTGACTCCAAGAGTGGTCCAAACATACTTTATGGTGTCCCTGGTGCTGGCCAAACTTTGGTAGCCTAACTCCAGGTTAAGATTATGGTCTGAGAGTGGTCCAAATGTACTTTACAGTATGTTTGTGAGACACAAGCCTAACTCCTGGTTAGGATTGCGCCCTGTTGAAATTTGAACCCAAGTCTTACCAGCCATGGTCTAACATTCTGAATTATTCAAGAGCTAATTCAGAAACACCAAAAATGTATACAGTTACAATGTTTTTCTAACACTGCAAAGTGAAGTGCTTCATATGTGTTATCGTGCAGTAATCCTTACAACAACCCCAGACAGTAAGGGTGTATTCTTATCCCCATGTTGCAGATGGGGCAGCTGAGGTTCAGAGAGCGAGAGAGTAAGGTCATGGCAGAGGCAAGAGTCAATAGGGAAGTTCTGATTCACAGTTCAGTCTCTTAGCCATACAGTATATCAGCTCTCCACAACCATGTATTGATTTTAAATCTGATAAAGACTCAAACACACATCAATACTAAAATATAGTCACCTGTGCAGAGTGTATGAGAGAAATAATAAATACTAAAATGCACACCTGCACAGATCGTTAGCAAATAATACTATTCCCAATAGAATCTTCGGATTATCACATGTAAAAATCAGAAATCCAGATTTCTTCATCACCTTGTTTTAGTTGCCTTGTCTCAGAACAATCAGGAAATGCAATATCGTTTCAATTATGCAAAGGATTGTTCCCCACCCTAGAGTACAACATTTTTGTTCTTTTTGTCATATAGAAAAATCTTAATTTCTGTGCTGATCTGTAAGCATCATCCTTTTGACTGGACTTGCAGATTTTTTGCAGTAAGGGCTGACCTCAGACCATTTCTCACTTGTTATTTTATGTTTTAGCCTCTGGAGAGTTAACACATAAAGCAGGTACCTTCACAACCCGCTGCATTTCAGTGCTGCAAATTAGACTGTTTGATACAAACCTTTAGGGATTATCCTGTCCCAATGACCCATGTTGGCTGCCATGGTCTGCTTTAATCTATATCCACTCTAAACACCTGCCAGACCAGCATGATTCTGAAAGTGTGAGATTAGCACTTCTGCTGTTCTGATCAGGGATGCAGGCGAGCTCAGCAGAAACCCAGGGGCATGGCAAGGTGGCCATGTCATGGGGATCCTGAAATCTTAGCTTTTATATTTTGAGAACTTGTTTGACAACTCAATTTTACCTTCCAGATATAAGGCAGAAGTTCAAACTGGGGCAAAAAGAGTCTGAATTCCAGTCCTTATATTCTTAGTTATCTGCTGTTTGTTCACAAGGAAGATGACAGCTGGATTCCATTATTATATGGTGGTTCCAGTTAAATTGTCGTCCTGCCTCTCACCACTCGTCTCCTGTGTCTCCCACCCTGCTGTTCTGTATGCTTGGAATGACGGCTATCCAAACTGTTCTTCCTTAATATTGACCCAGCTTGTCACCCGCACACATCCATACACAGCTGCTACCATGTACATACACAACCAGAGCTGTATAATGTAAGGTTAGAGTGTTGGAATTTGGCAAGGCAGATGAGAGTTCAAATACTCCCTCAGCCACTGCTTACTTTGGGCAGGGTGAGGTAGAATCGGCAGAGGCTGAATCCCTAATCCTCTTCCCAAATCACAGCCCCAAAAAAGTCACAAAAATTGGCATACCATTATCCACCATATACTCTAGATCAGTGTTATTCAAACTGTGGGTTGGGACCCATTTGATTTCAGGTGGGTCGTAAAAAGTTGGGAGCAGCCATCTTGGAAACTGCAGACCTTACTCTTGTTGTATTCCTTCAGTGAGTGTTCAGTTTGAATTTTTAAGTGAGGGTTTTTTAAAATTTTGTTTTTAGTTCAGTGCTTTTACATCATATTTTGTCCTCATCTTGCTTTCTGTCAGGGATGTTTCATGGTTGTACAATTGCTACAGTCCAAGAATATCAATTTGCATTTCAGGAGTGTCATTTTATTATGTTACAATGATAGCATTTCCTGCTTGATGATGTTACTTCCTGTCACAACGTCACTTCCAGGCTAAAGACATCACTTCTGGTGGGTCCTGACACGAGTGCCATTCTAAAAAGTGGGTCCTGGTCTAAAAAGTTTGAATACCATTGCTCTAGATCTTCCAATAGTCCAACCATATCTTTTCCCCCTGCTGATGCAGTGGTGCCAAAATGGCTACTGCTTCATCCTATGGTGGGGGCATTTGCAGAGGTTGCCTCTGGGTTAGGGGAGGAGTCAATTCGGACCTGAGCGAATGAAATAGTAGGCACAGATCCACGTGAACCCGCACTGTGGGGTTGGATCTGGGAAAGGAGTTGGGATTCTGTGGCTGCCAGTGCTACTGAACACACCCCAGACCCAGTTAAGGCAGCCCCAGCCCTGTCGCCACTCCATTCTGCCCTCCTGCCACCCTCCCACCTCCCCTGCCATTTTATCTTCAGAGGCTGGTGCCTGGGGATCCTTCCTGCTGGCATCACTGGCAGCATACTAACTAGCATGCTGTTGGAGTGTCTTTTATGACTTGCACTGATTGCTTTATAGCAGCCGGCACCAGTGTCAGACACCAGACTATGTCTCAAGGTAAATAGAGGATTGGGCTCTAAGATAATTACAATAAACCTGTGGGTCACAGAGAAAAAAAAATCCCCTCATTTTTAAAGTGAGACAAAATATTCCAATGATATACTATTTTGTAGCTATTTGGCAGGGAATTTTGCTTTTGCACCCTTTGAAGATTCAGTATCTAAAATAAAAATGTATTGAGGAATGTTAGCTCTTGCTGGCGCATGCCAAACACCCCCTCTGGCTCCCTGGACCAGGGCGCTTTATCACTTTCTAGTATAGCCATACTAACCTTTTAAATAAATGGATGAATTAAGCACTGGAAGCCGACAGCTCCATTTTTAGTAGCCAAAAGTTTGGCAGGGCACAGTAAACCGTGGAAGGGAGGTACATTGATGTGTTCCAATATTTGAATTTATTTTTCTTTCTTTTATAGCTATGGCCATTTCTGACAATTCTGCCTAAGGGGAAATGTAGAGCCAACATTGCTTCAATTCAATGTGGCAATGTGTAGATCATCACGGCATCATTGGGGGGTGGGGGGGGGAGAGGGCTGAAACACAGTGGTAGAGTTCAGGCTTTGCATTCAGAAGGTCCCAGATTCAATATCAGGAGATGGTGAAGGGCTGGATGAGGGCTAATCAACTGAAATCAATTCCATACAAGGCAGATGTACTGTTGGTGAACAGATCTCTCTCAGAAACTGGATTGTCAACTTATTCCAGACAAGGTTGCACTTCTTGCAAGGGGTCAAGTTTGGCATTTGGGGATGCTCAGACCCTGTTCAGAGCCATTTGGTGGGGGGTAGGGTGGGGGTTCTCAGACTACTGTGGCCCATAGTTTCTTAGTTATTTTAGGTTGGTGTACAAGCTGCATCCTTGCTTGGCTTCATTAGATTTAGCTATGGTTACCTAGGCAGTGGTGACATGAGACTGGACTACTATATTGTAACATACTGTACATGGGGCTGCATTTGAAGGCTAGTTAACCATTTCAATTGGCGTAGAATACAGCCACCAGGCTACTGACTGCAGCTAGAGTGACCGTGTCACACTCCTATTATACCATCTTAATTGGCTGCCGGTATGTTTGGGGGCATAATTCAAAGGTGTTGATAATCTATAAAACCCTTAATGGTTTGGGGCCAAAATACTTGAAGGACTGCCAATTCTTAATGAATCTGCCTACTTCAGGAAGCTGAGGTGGACCATTACTCACATCACTTTTTGTGATGTAGATAACACATCACTCCATTATCGCTTTTGGAGTGGTGGCAGCCACTTGTGATAGGTTTTTTTGATTGTGGTGCCCAGCCTTAGAAATTTACTCCCAGCAGGCATTGTTCTGTGCAGGTGTTTCAAAGAGACCTGTCTTGTCCCACCAGGCTTTTAATTAACTTCTTTTTTTTCTTGTTCTAAAGATTCTGTTAACTCTTATTCATTATCCTGTTGCTCCAGTTTACTGTTATGCTTTGTTTCTTTTTCTTTCAAATTTGGATTGATGTCATTTTTATCAAGTTGTTTTGCAGATTTTATTCAGATGTTGTAAGCCTCAGGCTTTCCTGCTGGGTAAGGAAAGGTGAGTTGTAAATGTTTTCATATAAAAACAAATATGATGGAAACAAGAAAAAATAGGAAAAATAAAACTGGAGAACTTAAAAATTATAGAGACCACAAAAAACAAGCATTATTAACTACATTTTTTATCCCACCCTCTTTCCAAGGTGCAACATATATGGTTTCTCTCCCTGCCCAATTTTATTTCCACAACTAGGAATAAAACCCAGGAAAGTTGGTTAGGCATATACTGACTGGCTGAAGGTTATCCGCCCCAGTTCACAGTTGCAGGGGAATTTGAACTTGGATCTCTGCAGTTGTATTCCAACACATTAAGAAACATGATACATGAGCATAAAGGGAAATCAGAAAGAAAAAGGAAATGGCAAAAAGAAGTTAGGAGCTTTTAATTCTAAAGATATTCTTGACTTAATTTCAAATCCTGGATTCATTTCTTGATTACACAAGAAATTAATTAATACAAATTCACGTGACATTCACGTGAATTCGTGATCTTGCAAATAGATATTAACTTGTCATTTAAAGGATTGGTCTCTCAGAATCATGTGTACTCTGGAGATTTTCAAATGTATAGGTACTTTATGTCTAGGTTGGAGCCAAAACACATTTTTGGTATTTTTATTTTGATTCTTGTGCAAGCTGTCATGCACCATTTTTATAATGGAAATACGGAGTCTAAACATTTCAAATAAATATTGGGTCCTTGGGCTTCCAGAGACAATTACACTGCCACATGTCCAGAGCTAGCTTTCAACTTATTTCTAAACACTGCTGCATATTCATCCTTTGGGTAATAGGTTTGTTCCAGGAACCCAGGAAGTAGCTATCCTTTAAAGTTCTGCAAATACTATAATTGAATTGCAGTTTCAAGGTTGTAGGTCAAATTCCACTCAGCTACATGTTGAGCACGGGGGATGTGATACAAAATTACCCTCAAACAGTTGTTTGAATAAAAGCCAGGAATCTGCTTTTGTAGTCATTCAGGCCCTCTTTATTCATTTTCCACATGACTGATTCCAGTGGCTGCAGAAAGCAGACCCCTTACACATATACTTGGAAAAACCTGAATTACAGAAGAGATTCTCTCTAACTAGGATTGCAGGATTGCAGAATGTGACAAACTCAGAATCACGTGCAGCTTCCCTGCTCTGTGCCACTTCTGTTTGAAATGAATGGGAGCAGAGAGGATGCTGGGAACACAAAGTCCTCTGTGCCTGCTCATTGCCACAGAAGCAGCAGAGAGCAGGGAGGGTGTCCTTGTGCTCTTTGTACGTAAAGTAGAGGGAAAGGGGGCAGGCTCTAAATCAGTGGTTCTTAACCTTTTTGGAGGTACCGAACCCCGCAAGTTTCATACGTGCATTCACCAAACCCTTCATAGTTGGAAAAATAAAGTGTTGTTTTTCAAATTCAAAACATAGAGATATATATTTTATTAGTGCACAAAATGAACCATGCATCAGTTGCACATAAAATCACTGTGTTCAAAGAACAAAACCAACAAAACATGAATGTCACACAAACACAAAAACATAACTCAATGAATATTTACTGCAAATCAATGTGACTTTTGCTGTTGCCTTTTAGAGACAAGTTCAGAAATGCACGGCTTCACCTTGGCAAGTGCCACTCTCATATTGTACATATTCATCCGACCACTTTCTTATTTTGCTTGACATAGTAAATCTGTAAATCCAGCAGCAGCAATACTCAGAGAGAAACAGAAAGTAGAACAGAACAACTCTCTGATCAGGACAGGACTGAACACACACGCACTCACTGAGCTGAACAGACAAGCAACCAGTGTTCCTGGGATTGGCTAAATAACTTGCAACATTCCACCAGAGATCACGTGGTCTTGCTACTGGGCAGAACCTAAGTTAGAACTACCCTGCACCCTCTGCTGGTCTGCTAGGCCTCAGTGATAAGCCTTACCATTCAGGCCTGCAAATTCCCAGGCCTTACTTTAATATCCCAACAACTACTGAGCGCACCAAGTTCCCTGCAGCACAGATATCAAGGCCAGTGAACACACACACACCTCCGCCGAACCCCTGAGACTGACTCACCGAACCCCTGGGGTTCGATTGAACCCAGGTTAAGAATCACTGCTCTAAATCAACTTGGTGGTTCATAAGCACCAAGTAGATAGGGAGAGATGATCTGGTGCTACAAAACCTTTTCTTCCTTCCCCCAGGAGCTGCCGCTACTGCAGTCCTCTTCCAACATGCTTCCACCAAGCCAGAAAAGGACTGGAATGCCCAGAGGAGTGGCAGGCAGGAGCAGCGGTGTTCCTACAGGGGGGCAAAACACTGTGGCAGGAGCCTATGGAAAGTGGCCCCTTCCCCTTGCCTCAAAAGCCATTTGTGGCTCAGAAAGCAAAGGCTCCGAACTGCAAATGGGCTCTGAAGATGTGGGGGGGCTGTGTTACACAGGAGCTCAAACTCCAGCAAGAGTTTTTCTACCCCATCCCGTAGGAACACCATTTAATTGGCTGGAGAGTGTGGCAGACAGATGGGCATGGCAGGGTGGACCCTGTGTGTGGGCTAAGGGAAGGGCATGGCTGACCCTGCCATGTTGTCGCTCTGGAAGTGACACTGGCTTCCTATTGCATTCTGAGTCCAATTCAAGGTGTTGGTGATGACCTTTAAAGCCCTTTACAGCATAGGACCAGGATATCTCAAAAACCACCTTCCACATATAGTGCGTGATCATCAGATCAGGCCCTGCTTAGGGTGTCACCGCCATATGAAGCCAACCAGGCCTTTTCTGTTGTAGCACCCTGCCTCTGGAATAAATTATTGGAACATCTCCAGTGCAGATTAAAATGTATTTATTTTGCTTGGCATTCAAGGAGGGAGGAGGCACCTCCTAGGTGCCTTTTTTTATTTACTGCTGCTGTTTTTATGTTATTGCCTTAATGTTATATTTTAATCACCTTCTCTGTCCTTTGTAGTTCTTTTAAATTGCATTTAGTGGCTTTTATTCTTATGTTGTGCACCACCTTGAGCCTAGGTGAGGGGTATATACATATTTTAAATAAATAATTACTTATCTATAATGAGCGCCCCCTCCCTTACACTTACACTCCCTTACACTTGTTCAATCACTGTGGACTGATGCTCAAAAAAGGACCTAGGACACAATATAGAAGCAATATAGTAGGAAGAAAGGTTGAACAGTAAGTGGATTTCTCATGAGTAATCCCTAAACATAGATTTATATTTATATATCCCAAAATTCTGTGTTGGTCAAGAAACAGATACAGCAAAATGCTCCTGCTGCCAAGAGCCAATTTTCATATCTCCTTTTCATGTGGCTAGTCCACGAAAGCTTAAAAAAATTGTTTATGCTTGGATCATTTCCAAAGTTGTCTGAATTGTCATGAGCACACACTGTAATTTTGTATGCTCCTACTTAACCCATATTAGCAGTGACATGCAAAAATTACATGGTGGTTACAGGCAACTATTTTACTATACATTTTACCACCCACCTGAACCTTATGTGGGATGACATTATCCTAACCACTTAACAGGATGAGATAAACTACTGGTTTCCCAAGCGTTATATTCATGCTGTGACGGATTGCCGTTTAGTAAAATAGGAACAGGTTCCCACCCATACTTTGCACTCTGTGAATCAAATTGGCTACTGCTAGCCATGGCAATCTGGGTTGGAAAAGGAAAACACCTAGCCATGCTCATTGTGGTCATGTGAATGGATCACAAAGCAAAGCCCGCATTTAAGTATTCAATGTTCAGTCCAGCCAAAATTATGCCCTTTTAAAGTCTCATTTATGTCAGTGAGTTAAGCACATGCTTAAAACTCTTTCACTGAAATCAATGGTGCATAAAAGTGCTCAACCTTCGGTTCACTATCTACTTGTCCCAGCAGGGCGCACTACTTTAGTCCAAATATCTTCATTTCCTTTTACAAACCTCTTCCAGAATGCTCAGTGACAACCCATCACTTCATCTTTCCCAGTCGGAAAACATGTTAAATAATGTATTAAGTTACAATGATTTTGTGTCACACTCTGAAAGCTTGATGAGTGCAAATAAACAGTATCATGGGTGTCAGAAAATCTGTGCTGAACTCTTGCTGAGAAGGGAGCATATACAGGTAGCAATTAGTAGGTGGTAGCAGATGACAAGACATTTCTGAAGCTTAAATGGAATATGCTTTTGGAAACATTTACAGTGACTGACAGCATCAACTGACTATGATCAGCTTGCAAAATCATTTGGAAATAGATTAAATAGCTTTTAAAATGCTCCTGCAGATTAAGTGCCTGAGGTTCTTTTCCCCTACAAGCCAACTAAACAGTAACTCTAGCAGTCTGCAATTACTGTCTCCAAATGGTAAAGTGTTCCACTTGCTCATAAGCTGAGCATTTACTGAAGGCCACATTTCACATAAGATACCATAAAGCACCTCTGAGCCTCTCTTGCACAATTTGTGCCATGTGTTAATAATGTAAACTACTACCACTAAATGAAAGATAAACCAAATCTACATTTTCACAATAGTAGGTTTTATATTCTTTTTACAGATTGATTTATGGTAAAGCTAATGTTAAGGGCCAAAATATGTGTGATCATATTTTCCATTTTAAGAATATAAGAACATAAGAAGAGCCCACTGGATCAGGCCAAAGCCCATGCTTCAGCAACACTTGTTCCTCTACGTGTTTTAGGATTTTATCTTTGATGAGGCTTTCCACCACCTTACTCAGAAGAGACGTTAGACTGACTGGCCTGTAGTTTCCAGGGTCCCCCCTTCTCCCTTTTTTAATGATTGGTGTGACATTGGCTATCCTCCAATCCTCTGGCACCATGGCTGTTTGAAGGGACAAGTTGCATATTCTAGTTAAGAGGTAGGCAACTTCATTCTTTAATTCCTTGATAACTTTTGGGTGGATGCCATCTGGGCTTGGTGACTATAAATATTTAATTTATCAATTTGATCTAAAACATCTTGTTTATTAACCATTATCTGACTTAAATCCTTAGTTAGGAGAGGCTGTTCGGGCAGTGGTATCTGCCCAAGGTCTTCTGCCGTGAAGACAGACGCAAAGAATTCATTTAATTTCTCTGCAATTTCCAGGTCCCCTTTTATCTCCTCTCTCCCTCCCTCACCGTCCAGCGGGCCGACCGCCTGTCTGGCAGGTTTCCTGCTTCTAACATATTTGAAGAAGCTTTTATTGTTCCACTTTATGTTTCTGGCCATGCGTTCCTCAAAGTCTTTCTTGGCCTCCAGTATCACCCTCTTACATGTCTTTCAATCAATCAAAAAGTATTTATATACCGCTTTTCAACATGAAGTTCCCAAAGCGGTTTACAGGCAAATAATAATATAGTTACATGGCTCCCTGTCCCAAAAGGGCTCACAATCTAAAAAATGCAGAGCACCACCAGCAACAGCCACTAGACAAGACACTGCGCAGGGGTGAAGAGGGACAATTACTCTCCCCCTGCTAAATGTAAGAGGAATACCACTTGGAAAGTGCCTTTTGCCCAGTTAGCAGGGGTTTTGTTTATGTTCTTTTTTATTCTCATCATTTGGGCAAGACTTCCATTTATGGCCTCTTTTACTTCCTCTTTTTTTACTTCTTTTTACTTCTTTTTACTTCTTTTATGGCCATTTACTTCCTCTTTACAGCCTCTCTCACTTTATTCGTCAGCCATACAGGCACCCTCCTGGACCTAGTTGAGCCCTTCTTTCTCTCTGGTATATACTTCTGCTGGGCCTCTACTACTGTTATTTCAAACAGCCTCCACGCAGCCTGGAGGGACTGAACTCTTTTTACCTTTCCTTTTAATTTCTTTCCAACTAGTCTCCTCATTTGAGGGAAAACTGCCCTTAGAAAGTCGAGGGTTTTTGTGTCAGATTTGCTCTGCACTCTTTCCTGGACGTCAGTCGCGGATCTAGGGCGGGCTAGGGGGGCACAAGCCATGGGTGCCATCTTGGGGGGGCGCCGGTGCCATGGCGCGCCCCACTGCCCCACCGCAACATGGCGCCCATGCAGAGGTGGATCTAGGGGATGCAGGTAGACCTGGGCTACACGGAGCCCAGGTCTACCCATTGGGACCAGCCGCGGGTAAACCTGGGCTACAAGGAGCCCAGGTCTACCCGTTAGAAACAACAGCAGGTAGACCTGGGCCCTGCAATGCTTCCGATTTGCCTATATAACTGGGGGGCGGGCACATGCTAATCTCCCATGCAAATTAGAAGCATTGCATGATGGTCTCTGCTCACATGTGGCTTCTTCAGACACTGAGTCAGATTTTTGAAAGTGGAGACACAGGGATTTCAAACTGAAACCAGCAAACGTAAAGAACCAACTACAAAAAAAAACTAAGGCTGAGCTCACCGTAACCTTAAAAGTTATAAAGATTATATATCCATGAAGGTTATATAGCTACTTTAAAGATGCCTTGGCACTTTAAAGATGCTATGAATGGGTGGGGGAAGGTCTGGGCTCCGGACGCTTTCCCGACCTACGGAGCACTGGTCTACCCGTGGCTGGTCCCAATGGGAAGATCTGGGCTCCGCAGGGCCCAGGTCTACCCGCCGTCGTTTTTAATGGGTACACCTGGGCTCCCTGTAGCCCAGGTCTACCCACGGCTGGTCCTAATGGGTAGACCTGGGCTCCATGTAGCCCAGGTCTACCTGTGGCTGCTTCCGAGGGGTAGACCAGGGCTCCCCGGCTGCTTCCGATGGGTAGACCTGAGCTCCCGTGGGGGGGGGGTCGTGGTTCTTGGGGTGGGGTGGCACGATGTCACATGCCCCCTGGGGATGCACTTCCATTGGGCGCCATGGGAGCCATTTTGACTAGGTCCACCCCTGCTGGACATGCATGGTGAAACCAATCGCAGCATGGTCACTGTTCCCCAATGGCTCAGTAACATTGACATCCCTAACTAGGTCTCGAGTACCACTCAATATTAAATCCAGAGCTGCCTGTCCTCTGGTGGGCTCCATGACTAGCTGCTCTAAGGCACAGTCATTCAGCACGTCAAGGTATCCAGTCTCTTTTTCTTGACCAGAGCACCCACTGACCCAGTCGATATGATAATTGAAGTGCCCCATGATTACTGTCTTTCTTGGTCACCGCCCTGATTTGTTTCTCATTTCAAGGTCCCTTTCAAGTTTTTGATCCGGAGGACAATAGCAACCCCCTCCCCACTATTACATCACTCCTTTGACCTGGTAGTTTAATCCACAGTGACTCTGGTGGAGTCAGGCCCACCTTCAATTTCTACTCTGCTGGATTCTATCCCTTCTTTGACACAGATGGCCACCCCACTGCCAACTCGCCCTTCCCTGTCCCTCCTATAGAGTTTATAGCCTGGGATTGCGGTATCCCACTGGTATCCACCAGGTTTCCGTTATGCCCACTATATCAATATTTTTCCTAGCCACCAAACCTTCCAGTTCCCCCATCTTTGCTCAGAGACTTCGGGCATTTGCATAATAACACCTATACAGGGGGTTCCTTAAGTAGGGACCCTTATTTGATCCATTCACCTTGCCTCATTTTCTACTGGACCAACTGTCACTCCCCCACTTGCAGTCCTATTTTGTACTCCGACATTACTCTGTAGTACTCCTCCATCCTCCTCCTCCCACAGGGATGAGGAGTTCCGAACTGGACGCCGCTCAGCTCCTGTCTGCTTTCTTTTCTTAAACAAACAGGACCCCCAAATCAAATCTAGGAAGCAGAGCTGGGAGACATAGAATAATCCTCTTACCAATTGCTATTTTCTCAAACTGAATCTGCTGTCTTGTAAAATTGCTATCTGTACCATTGGGGACAACATATGGATCTTTTCAGGGGCGAGGGAACTGTAGCAGGGGAAAGTTAGATCAGGAAAATGGCACACAGGAAAAAGGTTGACTTATCTTCATGGACTTCCCACATCTCCTCAGGCAGCCCAATCCTGAACTGCCTGGCTCCCAGTGGTGGTTCCAAAATGGCTACTGCTGTATCCCGCAGGTGCCAGAGCCTCCTCAGAAGAAGGGGATGTCTGTCCCCCTGGGGTAAGCCAGTGGGGCTCCTTGACCCACCACCAGCTACTTCACCGACAGTGAATTGAGCAGTCAGGCTTCCAGGCTGAGGCGAGGGGATAAAATCTGGTGGTGGAAGCCACCGCCAGGTCCCACCCCCTTGCTAGCCCACTCCTCCCCTCCCTCAGCCCAGTTCCTCCCCCCCCCCCCACCTCAAACAGGCTTACCGGAGTACAGCCACTCATGTTGGAGCCAGGCATGCACTGAGCACCGCCCCAGCCCAAGCAGTAAGGTGTCATGGACCTTCTTTACAGCACGTTCGCAATATTTTAGGCATCAGTACACATGCACTCCTGTGGATAAGGCCACCTGGATCGGGCTGTAATTTGGTCTAATCTCTTATGTGACAATCCATCAGTTTGCTATCCTGAATGCAACAATGGGTGAAGCATAAATGGACTCTCATAAGAACAAAGGCTGTTGCGGGGGGGGGGGGGAGTCCACAGGTATATGGGGACTCTAGGCAGTGATCTGGAGAAGTGTGGTTGCCCTGCTTTCCCCCTATTTTTCCTTATTTTTGGACATTTCTAATCCTCCAGAAGCTTCTGTGCTGGTTCAGCAGACTGAACATACTGTGATACGTTCCTGCAGCAGCAATCATTGTCCCTTGTAGAAATGCCATTCCAAGGTAGCCCTATGTGCTGTTGTATATCTGAGTCCTTCTTCATGCCTCAACTAGCCAACTAGACTGACAGGCATCTACTGGGTTCATCCAGCTGAGTCCCCCCCCCCCCAAAAAAAGAAAGACAGACTCTGTATGTGCAGAAGTCGTAAGGGAAATCTTAAGCATGGTCTGGAGATGCAGTGGTGTAAAAGAACTCAGTAGAAACATGAACTTTTATTTTAAAAAAAAAACCCTTCTGCAGTCTTATTAAGCCTAGTAGAAAATTTTAAAAGACTGCTATATATATTTATTTCATATATGAGAGATTTTTCTTTGATTAGTTCTGCTCCAACATAGATCCAGAGGGGGATTTCAAAAAATTCAGGCTTGGTCTGAGTCCGTTTATTGGGAAGAGGTTTTTATTGCACTCTGGTACTTATATTGTGTCTCTTTACAAATGTGGATTGATGCTGTTTTGGTCTCTTTCATTTTCTTCCTCTAAACGCATGCAGCATATTCCATTCTACTGTTATTATTTTTATCTGATGGCTGCTTCCTCTACCCTCTAGGCCACAGCTCATTCTTTTTCCAATATTAGGTGCATGTGTACCTTTCTACAATCCAGAAAGAGTTTTATCCACAGAGTGCAGCACTGGGTAGCTCCAGTAGATATCAACAAGCTCCGTACAGAGATTCCGCCATGCTTACATGGAATAGAGCTATGCTTGGTGGATTGACTTTCATAAAGCTTATCTTGTTCATGCACTGTGGAATTTTAATCAGGAACAAATATCAGACACTTTTTCCAGGAACCTACAATCTTTCTATTTGCAACACAGATGTGCATATTCTGCAAAAACTGGCCAGATGAATTCCGGGAATTGACTTAGGAAGTAGAGGAAAAAACCCTCCAGGCAGATGAACACACCTTTTATTATTATCATCATCTTGAGAGACAGAAATTTGCTGTCTTCAGCATGGGCAAAGAACTTGTGACTCCTCCTTTGCTCCAGCACACACATGGGAGAATGAAGTGGCGCTCGGCCAAGCTCCCCTTACCCACATTTTAGTGCAATTTACTCTGGAAGACCAGACTGGAAGAATGGCATATTCAAGAAAAAGATAAAAGTTTCAAGTGAACAGGCACAAGAAAAACTGAAACAGAACCCCTGAAAAACAGCATGAATGCAGAGAGCAGGACATTCCCTAAATGAACAGCAAGGATGTCACAAGGAATATCTCTATGGGACTCAGAAATGAGCTGCAGATTGTCTGCAGTTCACAGGTCCACCCAACTGCACTGGTTTCTTCTCCCCTTACAATCAAGGCAATGGTTGATGCCAGCAAAACCACAGCAGGTTATGCTATATCACGAGCAGCTCAATTCTAACCTGTGTTAGTGCAGGCAGGCTGCAGTAGGCTGCACTGTATTCAGCGCAGGTTAGAAGGTGGCTGCAGGCCACCTCAGGGTTAGGGGATATTTTTTCCCTTTATCCCATATCTAGCCCCAGCCAACCCTATTTAGCTGGCACAAATCCAAGCAGCCAGTGTAAAGCTGCTTGGCCCAAGATGGGGGAGTAGGATTCAGCACATGCTACTGCCGCCAATCCCATCCCCTCCTGCGCCTGATTCACCTCCTGTTCTGCCCTCTCCCTGCCCCCAAATGCCCCCTCCCTGATTGTTCCACCCTCTCCCACCTACTGTGATGCCTGGTGCAAATGTACCCCAGCTGGGCTGCATCTGGCCCAGGGAATCTAGCATGGACCTCTGTGCTGGCCCAGCCAACTTGTGAGTTGGTCAAAATGTGCCTTACGCCCCATTTGCAACACTCGGAAGCTGATGCAGGGGACCTGCGCTGGCTCAAACCGATGTCTGGACTGCATCCTGAGTGTACTGAGTAATGTTATCAAGGGATTTTCCTGTATCACCACCACCACCTACATTTCTGTTGAGGATGCTTATCCTCAACTTCCATATGCAGAGGTGGAGGGAGGAGGCAAGCATGGGGGACGCCGGCTGTGGCGAGGCACAGCAGAATGGAAAAAACCCATGTGCTTTTTGCCCCCCCCTCCCTTGCACTTGGATCGCTCCTTATTGGAGCAATTCCAGGAGCAGGGAGGTGGGGCTGGGTGATACATGGGGTGGGGTGGTCACACTGGGGGCGCAGTGACATTATCTCGCCCCCAGGCACTCTGGCAGCCGAGAACAGCCCTGCCCATATGAAACAAAAACATTGTTGCTCTGCTATAAAGTAACTGTGTGGCTTTAGACAAGCCAGTATATTCCAGTACATATCCATTTTCTTTTTTTCTTTCTATGGCATTGTCCCATCTCAAACTGACTTTGTGAGAATAATAAGCATGATTAATAAAGAATATCATAATGACTGTTAAATTTGCTAGAATAGCAACCCCACTCACAAGTTTTGCACATGGGGCTGAGAGATGAGAAGAGTGTGTCATTTTTCTGTGTTTCTAGAGAGCCTTTTCTGTGAGTACAGCAGGAAAGAAGGGAGGAGAATTCTGCCCTGATCCCTGTTATGTCTCCTACTCCTTGAAGCACCTTTTCTGGCATTGTTAACAATGGGTTTCATCCAAAGTATTGCACTTGAGAAAGCAATGCACAGGGAAGTTTCCCTCCCCTGAGCCAGGTGACCATTGGTAGCAGCATGCAATCCAACATAGGGGAAAGGGCTGCAGAGAGAGTGGAAATAATCAGGAAGAAAACTCGCCAGTACTTCAATGGGGAGAAGGAGGCAAAGAAACCACCTTCTGTGAGCATAGCCTCAGTAAGCTCTACACCATGGATATTCCCTAGTCACAGGAGACAAAACCAATTCTGCATGTACAGCACTAGAGTGCACTCGTTTCCACTCCATTCACACTGTGCCTCTGTAGGCTACTAGGGATGGTATTGTTGTAAATGATATTCCAAATATGATATAAACAGATGGCTCAGGAGTTATTGCAGCAATTACAGAGTTGCCCCTGTTCTGTACTTCCCTATCCCCCAAGTGGAAGTTTCAGGACAACTTAAAACCATAATGAACCATAAAACCATAATTTAAGGGCAACTTAAAACCATGGTCATATGAAGAGCCCCACTGGATCAGGCCAAAGGCCCATCTAGTCCAGCTTCCTGTATCTCACAGTGGCCCACCAGATGCATCAGAGAGCATACAAGACTACAAGATACTTGCATCTCGTCGCCATTCCCCTGCATCTGGCATTCTGAGCTAGCCTACTTCTACAATAAGTATGTTGCCCCACTCATCATGGACTTTTCCATCTTACTTAACATGATGTGGACTGTTGGGAAAGGCAAGACAGTTGCAGTGTTTGTGTTCTGTTTGTTCATTTGCAGAATGGCAAATGGAGCTGATATTAAGGGTCAGAAAAGCAGGCACTCAGCAGCACATCTTGCTAGTTTCATAAGCAGACACGCCACTCTTGGAGCCCAGCTGCCAACCAGAAACCTCTTGCTACCTTTCTTCAAACAGGATGTAAACTCAAAAGTACTGTTCTCTTTCTCTGGCTAAGAGTAAGTGGCAAACATTGCCCTTAAAGCTCTCCTTGTCACAGTGGTGACACATTCTAGAAAGCTGGAGTAGCTGCCTAATAGCCAGCTTAATGAGGCATTGTTACCACTGTGCATAATCATGCTACTATCCTGATGGATTTTGGGGGGTCACTTGCCTAGGACAGCATGTCTGGAATGTTATCTACAACCTGTTTAATTTTGAAAACCCGGAAAAATTTATATATATATGTGCGCAATAGAAACAAATTACAGTGGCTGTACTTTCAAATGTCTTGCCTTTTCTGTGTCTTGTGCCATTAGCAGCATTAGGTTTTGAGGCTGAGAGATACCTTTGCAGAAAAATAACAAACTCACATGCTGTTTCTAATACCTAGAGAAGGCTGACCATTTGTTATGAGAGCAGGAAAGTTGCATTACCTCTGGAAACAGCAAAAGGATGAGATGACTATTTTCATTTAAAATCCAGGTGTCTTGGCAGTAAAAATAAAACCTTGTTCATAGGCCCTTGACTGGGAAGGATGCCAGTGTGCTTATGTTGTCTGTTTTCAATGCAATATGTCTGCTTTTGCTTAAGGTAAAAAGATATCATCTCTGGATACAACTGTAGGAAATTTAAATACACGGAAGCATTTCTCATGAAAGTTTTGTAAGTGTTCCTGAAATGAAGGCCATAAAACACCTGAGTAAAACATGAAAGGCTCTTATCTTCACCCAGATAGACACCTCCGAACTGACTGCAAATGGAAGCTGCAGACAAGAAAATTACAGTACCTCATCATGCTGTTTTCAGGCTGAAAAAAAGAGGGTTATGAGAGAGAGAGAGAGAGAGATATGAAACACGGACAGATAACTCTTAGAAATACTATGTTCAAAATGCAGTCTACAACATTCATTTCTTCAGCTGCTGCAGGCTGCTATTGCTGGCCCATTCTTTAGGGCTCTCCAAGGGTACTCCTCCATGCAAGCTTACAATCCTCATTCAGTACCCAATCCTCGTGCTTCACGAAGTGCACTTGGTCTCCAATCCATAGGCATACCAGAAAGTGACAACAGTGGAGGGCGGGGTGAAAGTTGGAGCGTGGTGGCAGTGATTTTCTCCATCTCTGAGAAACTCATCACACAAGCATTCTTTTGGGGGTCACTCAGGCTTGAGTGAGACCCCCCCCCCAGTTGCTCAGGAATGGGCGCGGGGTTTAGGTGCTTCTTGGGCTTGACGAACAGCATGAAAGTGCCATTTCAAAGGCTTGAGACTGCCAAATAGGGAAGAAATGCTTGGACCTGAACGCCAATGGCGGCTTGGGGCAGCTCTGAACTCCTGTTTCCTCCACATTGAAAGCAGCAACGCGATACTTTGAAAGGACTTAAAAAATCATAATCTGGAACTACAACCTAAATAGCGTGGGATTAGTTGTGATTACAGCACCTTTTACAGATTACAGATGAAGATCAAGGATATAATAGAGGTGAGTGAAAATTGAGGCGGCTGCGAGATCGCTGTGGGAACAAGTTAGATATAAGCTATATACTAAAATACCTAGATGGATTAAACCTTTGGAGCTATCAACTAAACCTGATTGGCTGAGAGAAGATCAGAATATGAAATATGATGAATTATTGAATGAGAAAGGGGAACTTTGACAGGATGAAGACTTAGAAAGTAAAGGAATATTTTTGAATTGGTGGACAAAAGCGCAAATTAAATCAAAAATAAAAGAATATGAGAAAATAGGTTTTTATGAGAAGGAGATGGACTTTGATAAACTATTATTAAATGTGAAAGATAATACGTAAAAAAGATGTATGATTCCTTTTGAAAATGAAAATGGAGGATGAAACAGTGAAAGATGTAATGGTGCAGCAGACTAGAAATTTTGGATACAATATAGAGATTGAAGAATGGGAAAAGATCTGGGTAACAAATAGATTAACAAAAGCAACAAACTTGAAAGAAAATCTTTATAAGATGTTTTATAGATGGTATTTAGCACCTGAAAAATTAGCAAAAATGTATCCAGGCACCCTGAATGTTCAAAATGTAAAGAAGGGACATTTTATCATATGTGGTGGACTTGTGAAAAGGTGAAAAAATTTTGGCATCTAGTACATAGTATGTTATAAGAAATGTTGAAATGTGAGATACTGGTCAGACCAGAGTTATTTCTTCTTAATATGATGGGTAATATTCAAGATAAAGGGAAAAAAGCATATTATAGTACATGTAAACACAGCGGCAAGATTATTGTACACACAAAAATGGAAAAATGAGGAGATTCCAAATGTTGAACCATTAGTAGAGAAAATATATGAAATTGCAGAAATGGATGTTTTAACTGAAAGGATGAAAGAGGGTTACATAACAAAGATTCAAGAATATTGGAGATTGTTTTATGACTGGATAGAAGAAATGAAATAAAGATTAGATGTTAAGGTACTATGTATAGAAAATTTTAGGCTGTAGAAAAAATACTTTGTAAATAAGAAAGAGGAATAAGAGTTATTAAGATTTGTATACAATTTTTTAAGATGGTAAAGGATGAATTAGATTGTATGCAAACAGTATTTAAGTGGAGATGATAAAGCTGCAATGAATGTGTACCTTTTGTGTTGACCATTGTATCCCTTTCCCATGTTCTCCCTATTATCTTACCCATATCTACTGTATAGGGAACACTTAAACAACACAATGTCACTCCAAGTCAATCACACTTCTGTGAAATCAAACTGTCCACCTAGGAAGCCACACCGATTGACAATCAAGTTCACATGCTGTTGCACAAATGGAGTAGACAACAGGTGGAAATCATAGGCAAGTAACAAGACACCACCAATAAAGGAGTGGTTCTGCAGGTGGTGACCACAGACCACTTCGCAGTCCCTATGTGTTCTGGCTGATGTTTGGGTGACCTTTGAATGCTGGCGGTGCTGTCACTCTAGTGGCAGCATGAGGCGGAGTCTGCAACCCACACAAGTGGCTCAGGTAGTGCAGCTCAACCAGGATGGCACATCAATGCGAGCTGTGGCAAGAAGGTTTGCTGTGACTGTCAGTGTGGTGTCCAGAGCATGGAGGCGCTACCAGGAGACAGGCCAATACACCAGGAGACGTGGAGGAGGCCGTAGGAGGGCAACAACCCAGCACCAGGACCACTACCTCCGCCTTCGTGCGAGGAGGAACAGGAGGAGCACTGCCAGAGCCCTGCAAAATGACCTCCAGCAGGCCACAAATGTGCATGTGGCTGCTCAAACAGTCAGAAACAGACTCCATGAGGGTGGTATGAGGGCCCGACGTCCACAGGTGGGGGTTGTGCTGACAGCCCGACACCGTGCAGGATGTTTGGCATTTGCCAGAGAACACCAAGATTGGCAACCTCGCCACTGGCGCCCTGTGCTCTTCACAGATGAAAGCAGGTTCACACTGAGCACATGTGACAGATGTGACAGAGTCTGGAGACGCCAGGGAGAACGTTCTGCTGCCTGCAACATCCTCCAGCATGACCGGTTTGGCAGTGGGTCAGTAATGGTGAGGGGTGGCATTTCTTTGGGGGGCCGCACAGCCCTCCATGTGCTCGCCAGAGGTAGCCTGACTGCCATTAGGTACCGAGATGAGATCCTCAGACCCCTTGTGAGACCATATGCTGGTGCGGTTGGCCCTGGGTTCCTCCTAATGCAAGACAATGCTAGACCTCATGTGGCTGGAGTGTGTCAGCAGTTCCTGCAAGATGAAGGCATTGATGCTATGGACTGGCCCGCCCGTTCCTCAGACCTGAATCCAATTGAGCACATCTGGGACATCATGTCTCGCTCCATCCACCAGCGCCACGTTGCACCACAGACTGTCCAGGAGTTGGCGGATGCTTTAGTCCAGGTCTGGGAGGCGATCCCTCAGGAGACTATCCGCCACCTCATCAGGAGCATGCCCAGGCGTTGTAGGGAGGTCATACAGGCACGTGGAGGCCACACACACTACTGAGCCTCATTTTGACTTGCTTTATGGACATTACATTGAAGCTGGATCAGCCTGTAGTGTGTTTTTCCACTTCAATTTGGAGTATGACACCAAGCCCAGACCTCCATGGGTTAATAAATGTGATTTCCAGTGATGATTGTTGTGTGATTTTGTTGTCAGCACATTCAACTATGTCAGGAACAAAGTATTTAATAGGAATATTTCATTCACTCAGATCTCGGATGTGTTCTGTAAGTGTTCCCTTTATTGTTTTGAGCAGCTTATAAAATAAAAAACTTTATAAAAAAAGGAAAGTGACTACAGTGAGCCCAGTGTTGCCATGTTCAAAATTCATAGGGTTGTTTCACTTCACAGCTTGTGTTTTGTGGCTATACTTTTTTCCAAATTTTCAGCTTGATACTAGAAGGGGAAAAGACTCCGATATAAAAGGCATCCGAATCACATATTGTGTAGTGTGAAACATGCATGAATATGTTTGCCTATGTGCACAGGCAAACATGCATGCACACACATTCACTCACATGCCTGCAATGGAACATGTTGGAGCCTCTTTTCAGTGTCGTCCCACCAGGTATGAATCTGCACATCAAACAGTGTTTTTTGGTTTCACTGGGGGCACAATCCTAACCAACTTTCCAGCATGGAGGTAAGGGCAATGCAGCTCCAAGGTAAGGAAACAAATATCCCCTTTTCTTGACAAGGGCTCCATGACTCCTACTCCACTGCAAGATGCAGCACATGCCCCATTGGCACAGCAATGGTAGTGCTGTCAAGTTGGTTAGGATTGTGTCCTGAGACTTACAGCTATGTAACACCACCAAACTTCTAGGAATCTAAAATGATATGTTCTTAAGTTTGCTAGTTGGAATTCCCAAACATATCTGCTTCAAGCCTAAGGCTGTGGAAGGAAAGCAACTGGAGATCCTGTGGCTTTCATCTGCTCTGTACTAGTAGCCAGAAGGAACTCAGAAGCAGGTGTCGCTCGAGGCAATGCAGTCAAAATAGGGCCGCAAGGCATGCATATGATCTGAGATTATGCTGAGCTCTCCTTTGAGCATCATGTGCTCAGCACAGGGCTGGAACTCAGTGGAAGTTGGCAGGGGAGTGGGACTAGGAGCATAAATATGGACCAGACCATGTGTACTTGTCCACTCCTATGACAGCAAGAACACTAACCAAATTACTTCATTTAAAAACTAAATAAAGAGCTCCCAGACTGTGAGTCGGGACGCACCAGTGGCTTGCAACTTGATTTTCAGTAGGTGGAGAAATGGACAGGCTGATAGCTGACAGGGGAACTTACAGAGCCCCATGGAAGCTGAAAGGAGCTGAAAGCATGTGCACATTTACTCACGAGTAGGCAGGCAAACATCCCTTGGTCCACTTTGAGGGGCAGGCCAAGGGGAATGCAACATCGCCAGAATGGCCCCACTCCAATGAACATAGGCCCCAACAAACTCTCAAGAAGGAAGCTCCAAACTGACAAGGAAAATGCACTGAGCCCTGTGAATTTGAGCCAAATGTCTGTGTTCACTCCTGAGAAGGCGACTGTGCCTTGGTTACATGAAAAGTCTAGGCAAAAAGGAACCCAAAGCCACCAGAAAGGTTCTGATGAACGCAGAACTCAACAAATGCTCTAGAACAGTGGTTCTAAGCTTCTACTCAGAAGTTGGGAACCAGGTAATTTTTTTGGGGGGGGGAGGGTGGTTGGGAGAGGGGAAGGCAGCAATGCAACCCGGGAACAGGAGAGTTTTTCCACTTACCTACTGCCAGCACTGGAGTCCTGCAGGATCTGGAGAGCCCTGAGAAGGTCTCTCCAAGCCTCCAAACATCTAAAAATGACGAAAAATGGTTTTACGACAAAACCGGAAGTGCTCTTTTTTTGTTATTTTTCTAGGTTTGGAGGCTTGGGGAGCCCTCTGCAGAGCTCTCCAGACCCTGCTTCAAGTACTGGCTGCAGGTAAGTGGAAAAAAAAAACACCTCCTGTTCCCGGTGGCACAGTGTTTGGACCACTCTCGGTGTCAGAGTGGACTCAGCACACAGACATGCTCCATCCTCTCTGAGTCCAAGAGTGGTCCAAACACACTTTACGGTGCCCCTACTGCTGGCCAAACTTTGCTGGCCTAACTGTGCTAGCCTAACTGCAGGTTAGGATTGCCTCTGAGACTTATTTGCAATTACCCATAGCTAGCAGAAGCACATTACATCTTTGTAAAAAGGACACATGCAAGTGTGCTTAGTTCTCAGAATCTGTTCAGGTAAAAATTCAGAGTTTAGTCTGCACGGCTGAGTGCATTTAAGTAGTTTTGTACAATAACTGTAAGTCTAATCGCTTTTACTTGCTGGCAGTAAAAAAAACCTGGTAGGGTTCCATTTGACTTTCTTTAGTATTGAGGATAAAATAAGTGTGATTAGAAAGGCAATCTTTCTTTCATGTCACTACGGACAAGGGATGAATAGTGAGCCCAGATAGTAAGAATAGATAAAGTTCAAAAATCCATTTCTACTTCTGTAGGTATTCACTTCATACACAATATTAAACTTTTTTTTTTATCAACTGGCTCACATGGCCATTAATAATATTTATCTGGATGTTTAGTTTAAAATCGAGCACTTCCTGTTTATTTGTAGGGTTACCAGATACAAACTGGGACAGGGAGGTCAGGGCCCAGAGACCATACAGATCCCATCTGCCTCTGCCCATGAACTCTGTATCCATCTGACTAGTGTGTGAAAAGGCTTTGGCCAAAATTACTCACTGCGATTGCAGCTTAGCTGTTGGTCCTTTATACAGTTAGAGACCTGCCACCCAGTTTCACACTCCAAATAAATAGGGTTACCAGATACAAACCAGGGCAGAATGCCTATACTTTAACCATTGTATAGAAGAGGGAATGTGGGCAGGTGCACCTCATCATGGAAGGGTTTCAAAAGCTGCACCTGCCCAAATTCCCTCTTCTCTGGTATAAAGGTATAGGCATTCTGTCCTGGTTTGTATCCGGTAACCCTATTTATTTGGAGTGTGAAACTGGGTGGCAGGTCTCTAACTGTATAAAGGACCAACAGCTAAGCTGCAATCGCAGTGAGTAATTTTGGCCAAAGCCTTTTCACACACTAGTCAGATGGATACAGAGTTCATGGGCAGAGGCAGATGGGATCTGTATGGTCTCTGGGCCCTGACCTCCATGTATTCAATCAAAGCTATGAATAGACCAGCCCATAGATAATGTGAACAATGCAATTTGCATCAATTCACATATTGCAAAGGGAGAGGAAAACATACTCAGGGCACAATCCTAACCTGGAGTGAAGGAGGCACAGTTAGGCCAGCAATATCTGGCTGGCATAAGGGCCACCGTAAAGTATGTTTATTTATTTATTTATTTATTTATTTATTAGATTTATACCCCGCCTTATTTGCCTAAAGGCGCTCAAGGCGGCTTTACGAAATATAAAAACTAACATTAAAAACACTTCAAAAACAATATAAAAAAACAATACAATAAAACAATTAAAACCACCAACAGTACAATTTAAAAGCAACAAACCCAGTGGATCATAAAATATAATAAACCAGCCAGCCTGCCAGACCTGTCAACAATTAAAAGTGTTTGGACCACTCGGAGTCAGAGAGGCCAGCACACAGACGTGGTCCAAACATGCTTTACGGTGGCCCTGGTGCTGGCCAAACTTTGCTGGCCTGACTGTGCCAGCCTCACTCCAGGTTAGGACTGCGCTCTCAGCATGCATTTAACCCCAAGGCTGCTTCTGCTGCCTCCCTCCTGCCCACGGTGGGAGGGAGCTACTCCAGGCCGCATTCTGTTGGCTTTTAGTGAGCAGGAACCAGAGCAAGAGGCAGTTATTCAGCCCCGTCCTCGGTCATCCCTTGTGTAGTTCCTGTAATAAAACAGAAGGGGCAAGATGCACTGGCAGCAATCCCACTGTTTTCCTCTTTTGTTTAACAAGACCAAGCAAAGAAGGACTAACGTAAGGGGATAGGCAAGCAGATCACTGCCGCCGCCACATAAAACACATATGGAAAGTGATGGTCTACCTTCTTACTTCTTCCTTGCATGGTCCCTTAACAAAGGAAGTGCAGAACATGCTGGAATCACTCCCAGGGCATCCCACACTTCCTGTTTTATTCAAAGTGACCATGTGAGGGATGTGGTAGGGAAGTGGATGGCCGTCTCCTATGTATTGTATTTGGTGTCGGCCTCTGAGGCTGCTACCACCCATGCTGAGAGTTAAGGGGCTGGTTGGGGCTGGTTGAGGTGGTGACAACAGTGAATTTTAAGCACTTCAGGTGTGACCTGCCCTTGGGCCAGCCCCAGCTATGAACAGAAGTGAATGTATAAACATCTGGACATATGACTGGGGATCCTGACTATTGGAGGGTTCCCAATCACATGGAGAGAATGCATGTGCATGGCTTCTGTTCATGTCTTCAACTGATCACGGAAAGCCAGGAGCAGAGACAGTAGATACAATCCCGGTTCCTCTCCCCTTCATTGAATGTGCAGGCAGAGCTCAAGTCTGCATCTCTCAGAAAACATGTCAGCCACAGTATTACATTTCCTTTCTGCAAAACAGTTTATCTTCTGAAGTCAGTAGGTATTGGCAGTTAAAGCAGGGGTGGACACTTGATCTGGCCCTTGGGCCTGTTAGGGCCCTGAAGAAGTATTCTGTGCAGTCCTATGCCTGCCTGGTCAGAAGAAGTAAGTCCTAGTGTGTTCAATGGGGCTTACTCCCAGGAAAGTATAGGATTGCAGTCTTTGCTTCGTTTACTTATTTCATTTGTATCTTGCATTTCTTCCATCATGGAGTTCAAAGTGGTGTACACGACAGAATGGTGGACAGTTCCCTAGATGGTCATGCACTAATGCGCTGAGCAGTCCTAGACTTCTTGGGCATCAGCAAAGTGGAAGCATCATGTGCTGTCTCAGGCCATACCCTGGAAGGGTTATCTTTCTGGTGCCTTCCCCCTAAAAACCAAAAATGTGTTAAGCAAAATGGGGTAAAGTTTGTCCAGCATTTGTCTGGCAAGGGAAAAGGGAGGATAGCACATACTTCCAACCCACCTACCCCCCCCCCCTGAAATGACTGTTTAGAAAACAGAGTGGCCCAGAAGGATTAAGGGTAATCTGTTGGCCATGCTCTAGGTTACAGTATTTGATCAGGGAGCAGGGGGTCTATGCCCAAATCCCTACTCAGCAATAAAACTTTCTAGACAGCCACTGCTTCTCACCCTGAGCAACCTCACAGCTGTGGAAGGAAAAGGAAGTAAGCCTTATTAGGTAAGCCAAGGAAGGAGCACTTTGTGCTATAGAAATGATTAATGACACTTATGGAAGTGTATTAGACGCCGAGTTGGGTCAATGGAGATATCTCTACTTTATAGGTCAGTGAGGTCTCATGCAATTGATTGACCATGCAACTCAATTCCATGCCCTTCCTGTTCAGCATCCATCCTTTGCATTTGGGGGCCTTTAATCCATTCACTTGCAAAATCATTTTAAATGAATTACCGCTAAAGCTCCTGGACCTCCAGTTACAGGAGGTAAATAGCACTCAGCACTAAAACACTCAGGTTCTGCTTAGGAAAACAACTAACTGGTGTACTGTTGGCAGCTGGCAGAAATTTCCTTGAGATTACTGCTTAAGGACTGTGATTTGGAAGCACCTTTTTCCCTCATGAGGATTGGCTAGTAGAACAGCCAGGGGAGGAAGTCTCCTTAAAGAGGTGTCATCTGTCATGACAAGTTGCCTGTCCTGAAGAGACTTGTGCTGAAGCCGCATTATGATGACTGATGAGGCCGTCCGGAGCAGTTAGCTCAGCCATTTGTAATCATTTCTCTCTCAGGCCTTTCAGTAATCACTTTGGGAAATTCTTTTCCAACAGCACAGAATCTGGGCGGCGGAAATGGGAGCTCAATTATTTCACTTTTGCAGGAAGGGATTTAGACAGTCATAAACTCCAGGGGGGTGAGAAAAGCAAGTTGGTATAAAACAGAGACATTGTGCCAAGGCCATTTATTTTCAGGCTAAGTGAAAGACCTTTCCTTTCCACATCACAGCTAGAAGGTGCTAGCAGAAAATCCACTCTTCTTGAAACCACACTAAGGGTGGAGTCCTAACCTGGAGTTAGACCAGCACAGTTAGGCCAGCAAAGTTTGGCCGGCATAAGGGCCACCGTAAAGCATGTTTAGACCACTCTTGGAGTCAGGAAGGATGGCACACGTCTATGTGCTGGGACTCTCTGACTCCAAGAGTGACGCTTTACAGTGACGCTTGTGCCGGCCAAACTTTGCTTGCCTAACTTGTGCTGGCCTAACTCCAGGTTAGATTGCACTGTAAAGCAATATAGGTTTAGAAGCACAGAGGGACAGCCTTTTAAAAAAGTCTTTCCTGCTGCTGATCTGCTGTGACATTTGGGGAAGTAATTTAACTATGTATTTTATATTCACCCCTCTCACTTCTAAAGGTTTCCTCAGCGTTGTCTTCCATAGGTCATGTTAGTCTGAACTTGGAAAAACTCAGGATGTGTCACTTAATATTTTGAAGGAATCGGAGGAAACCAAATTGAGTCAAAGGCCTACTCAGGCTGACTGGTTTAGGGTTTTCTCAGGTACATAATGCAGAAGTTTGAACAAATGAGGATACCTGAGCTGATTGTGGGGAACTACAGATAGTGACTTCTTGAAGAATAGGATCATTAGGAAAGTGACACTTAGGCAGTGCAAAGTGCTACACTGGCTCAGCCCACAGGTTAGGCACCTGGGAAAAACTGGACATATGCGATATCTGAAACAAAAGGCACTTCATCAAGGGCAAATCACAATGGAGACTGGCCATGTGGTGCAACTGGTCAACACAAAATATACATAGAATGTATTAACCCTGAATATGAGAAGAACTGATGCATTAAGTGGAATGGGGCGAGTCCCAGGAATGTATTCAAGTTTCCACACTATTGGCACCAAGGCCATGTGCAAAATGGGGAGATTTCAGAGATTTTGGTGGTGCAGCCTGGCTCTTTTCCCAGCAGGTGCCATCCAGCAGCCCTCCCTAGAGCAATATTGTGTGCCATGATACTGGCTCTCAAACATATCACCAGGACACACTTTTTAGAATAACAGTCTGTCCCACCAGAAGTGATGTCATGGTCAGAAGTGCTGTCACTGTAACACACCAGGGCCTTCTGCTTTCCTAAGAAAGCAGCAGTAAGTTGGGTTATTTCTTAGTCATTTTCCAATAGCAAAGTGAATCAGAAATTTAAAAAAGCCTATTTACAACCTTGACACAAGCAAAACTACACAGCCCTTCCCCTTTCCAGTGTCTCATCTTCCCATATTTTCAATATGGCTGCTCTAGGTGCTTTGTGATCCACCCTAGCTCCCCTCACCTCTGGAGGCTCTTCTGAGCCCCACAGAAGCAACACTTGTTCGTCCATGGCCTCTGCAGGCCTCAAAATGACTGTTATTAAAAAATGCAACTTCTGGTTTTTCAGCAAAATTGGAAGTGACGTTTAAATGCTTTTTATATACATCATGAAGCCAAGTTTCGGGTCAGCTGGCACAATGGGTTCAGACCCCTCCGGTATTCAAACCAGCAGATGCCAATCCCACAGATAATGTGGACTGCCTGTACTGTGCAATCTGTGACTTGACCATCTATAGCAACTGCTACTGCTAGAAACAACCAAGATTATTCTGTTCAAAGGTATCCCTTATCAGCATGTTTTTCTTAGAGCACAATCCTAACCTAGAGTTAGGCATGCACAGTTAGGCCAGCAAAGTTTGGCCGGCACAAGACCACCGTAAAGTGCATTTGGACCACTCTTGGAGTCAGGAAGGATGGTGCTCGTCTGTGAACTGGCCTCTCTGACTCCAAGAGTGGTCCGAACATACTTTACGGTGTCCTTTGTGCCAGCCAAACTTTGTTGGCCTAACTATGCCAGCCTAACTCCAGGTTAGGAATGTGCCCTTCCAGTTTCAACAAGATACATGTACTTTTATATATATAAGAGATATGTAAAGGTTTGAGCAGGAAAAGCATGTCCCCTAATCAATCTCTTACCACTCAGTTTCATGCAATGACAATGTACACTTTGAATGAAAATAAACAACTGAAATAACAAACCATGATTCATTCATTGTTCTTGGGAAGCTTTTCATTAGTATCTCATACCACTTAAAATACAGGGTGTTCGGAAAGTCACTGTGCACTTATGTATATTTATTTATGAAAAGTGTACAGTGACTTTCCGAACACCCTGTATTTATATTGATCAATGTGTTTACATCTATTGTATCTGTTGGCATGGTGTGGTGAGATGCTTCCCATTATTACTTGAAATGATGCTTTAATAATCCTTTTCTTTGTCACTTCTGTTCAGAAGCATGCCAAACAATCTTTTCCATGACCTCCACGTGCATGCAAAAAAGAATTTATAGTGGAAAGAATTTAGACTGAATACAGCTGGTTTATTATGTTCTCTTGCCAGGACTAGGCGTAATGCAGCTGCCTGCCTTGTTTGGCTTTTGCTCAGCTACCAGTCGAGGCTGAGCTGAGGAAAACAAACAAATGGTCCAACAAGTAATCATCTCTGATGAAGTACACTGAAGCCAGAGAGCTGCTTAGCCTAGGTTGCTGCTTAATTTCCATTATAAGAGATCTGAGTGTCAAGCTATGAGAAAAATCACACTCTGTCCAGGAAGATCTATAATAGATACTGCTGCTGGGTTCCCACTGTTGAGGTGCAAGCTTTTTGCACATGCCTAGAGGCACTCACATTCTTTTATATTTTCCAGCGCTAAACTTTGGGCAGGAGCCCTGTTTTGTAGACCAGCCTGCCTCCTTGTAGGTCATTTTATTCTTTACGGGGAATTAGACTAAATATGTACTGAACTCTGGAATTCAAACTGGTTCACTATCTGAAAGTCTCTCCTGTGCTATAATGAGCAGAGAATCAACCTCAAAAAACAAGTTATGGTTCAAAGTAAGGGTTCAGCTGATATGGTCATCTACCTGTTGCAGCCATAAGGAATATGAAAACATATCTGGAAAATTTCTGGAATATATTTTGGCTTTGTCCAAGCATCGTGATATAAGGACAGGCAGAACCCTCATTCAAAATTTCATTCTGTTTATATTGAATATCATTTGGATTTCCTTGAAATTTCTCAAAGTTCAGAAGACCTTAACATTTGCTTAGAATTTCACTTTTTCAAAACGCCACTGTCAATTCTATTGTACTCTGCTATCCTTAAGAGCTAGAAAGAAGCAGGCAGCATTAGTCTGTGCATGCAGGAGGAGAAGAGTATTCCCTTATGAAAAATATTCCAGACTAGCAGAAAATTAGCACAGTGAGAATAGGGATGGACTAGAATCTTTCTCCCTGATATACTAGTTTTCTATTGCAAGGCTTCTATGTATTCAATATTGGAATGCCCATTCCACTATCGAATTTCAGCATTCTAATAACATTCTGCTGCATATATAGACCCAACTGTAGTAAATGCATGTAATGAGGAACCTATAACTTTCATTTTACATTTTTCCAGCATGTGGTTACAACTACAGTACTTCTTTACAAACTGCAATTACACAACCACCAAGTTAGTCTATTTAATAAGCACTTATGCTGTCAATTCAAACTTGCTATATTGGTTTGCAGCACAATTATATGTATGGTTACATGTCCTGATGAACATCAGGAGATCATCATACCTGCTGGAGAAATAATTGCAACTCTAAATATATTTTTTTCATATGCAAACTCTTTACATTTAAATGCGCTAACATCAGCTTCTCCGTAAGGAAAAAAAAACCATCATTCATATTGTACTAGAAAAAAAATTGCTTTTCTCAAATGTGATATTTATTAAATGAGATCTCAAGGGAGAAGAAAAATATAATGTAGTAGTACTTTGTCCTTGTGATAATTTGATAATGTATAAACAGAACTATATTTTCCAGTATGAGACCTTGGAAAAGCCTTTATGAGAACTGAAGGCACACAGAAAGAAGCATGAAGACACACTTTTACAAGTTTGTTAAGTTAAAAAAGCAAGTAAAAGCAAAGGTATTTTGGAAAGCTTTCAAATGGTGTGACTATAAGATAACAAATTATACCTGAAGCCTATTGAATAGGTTACAAAACTTATCCACCCCCAATTTTTCCCTAAAGATCTGGCTTTCACAATCAAAAATGCAAGTTGCAACCCATTTGGTGGGTCAGGACCTGATTGCTGGTGGATCACGAAGCTAAAAAAAAAAAAAAAAAAAGCAAGTAAATGGCCGAGTAAAGCAAGCTGATAGCCGAGAAGGAAAATGCATGGAACCCTATGGAAATTAAAACTGAACCATACCATGAATTTACTTGTGAACAAGAGAACACCTGGCCATGACATCACTTCCAGTTGGTCCTGGACCGATTGTCATTCTAAAAAGTGGGTGCCAGGGCTAAATGGTTGAGAACCACTGTTTTATACGATGGCAGGCTAACAGCTAATCTGGTTCTGAGCACATTTCTAAATGCCTACAGTCCAACGAGTAGCACAGGTACACAACCCCTATGTCAAGATGCTGGTCTTTAAGAACTGTAGTAAGCTTTAAAACATGAGTTTTGACTGTAGATTAATTTAAAACTATTTTTAAAATTTAATGTAAAACTGGAACCACCCATAAATATTTAAATGCAAGTGATACCCTCTGAAAACAAAATTTAAATTATTCAGTTCATTCCTTGATTTCAAGTTGAAATAAAACAGTATAAAACTGGGCATTTTACTTTAGAAGCATGTGTATCAATTCCAGGAAGATGGAGGCTTCGTACATTATTGCCTTAGGCAATTGTTAATTCTAGACAGGATGCAGATTGCACAACACATTCTAAGCAAGCATTAACCAAATGGGTTACATGTTGTAGCTAAACGTGTTGTGTTATGGTCTGGTGATGCCTATCAGGCTACTAATTGGTCCGTGCTCATATAAAACTGTTTAGCAGTTGCCGAATATCCCTGAAAATCCTGTGAAATTCAACATGCATTCAGGTGTGGGCGGGTGCAGGTTGGACATGATTTGGGGTTGTGAAAGGTTAAGCATCACACACACACACACACACACACACTTGCTGCTTTTCTACTATGCTGCTTTCTATTGCTTTTCTCCTGTCCCAAGCTGTATTTCCTAGGACAGTTTTATTCAAACCGTGGGTCAGGACCTACTTGGTGGGTCGTGACTTGATGTCAGGTGGGTCGTGGAAAGCTGGGAGCAGCATCTTGGAAACTGCAGACTTATTATATTCCTTTTGTGAGTGTTATTTGCATTTTCAAGTAGGACTTGTTTTAAATGCTGTTTATAGTTCAGTGCTTTTACGTAATATTTTGTCCTAATCTTGCTTTCAGTCAGGGATGTTTCATGGTTGTCTAATTGCTGCACTCCAAGCAGGGGTGTAGCTAATGAAAGTGTAGCCCAGTGCAGAGGGCAAAATGCTGCCCCAGAAGTGAGATCACAACAGGAAGTGACATCACAGTTGTATTTTCATTTTCTCTGGTTTTTTGGCCATAACATTTGATAGAATGAAGATATCACACTCTGGTTTGTTTCATTGCATTCTGCATTAAATTTCTTTTACAGTCACATATAACATGATGGTATTATTCGTAATTATCAACATTTTCCCAATTTTGGCCACTAGTGTCAAGCTCAGCTTATTGCCCCCCCCCTAAAGCTTGTTGCCCAGTGCAATTGCACCTCCTGCACTTCTTTAGCTATGCCCCTGACTCCAAGAATGCCAATTTGCATTTCAGGAATGTCATTTTATTATGTTACAATGACAGCACTTCCTGCTCGAAGATGTCACTTCCTGCCACAACAGCACTTCCAGGTTAGTGACATCATTTCTGGTGGGTCCTGATATGGGTGCCATTCTAAAAAGTGGGTCATGGTCTAAAAGTTTGAGTACCACTGTCCTAGGCAAAACAGCCTTAGGGCAACTGATACGTATGTTTGCGTGCAATATATCATTAGGACCTTAGTTTGAGCAACAACTTTGCAGAATATTTGCTGAGGACACCATCATAATGTCATGATTTTTTACCTTCTGCTGACATATGGATCCTACACACTTCAGCTGCAATCCTATACCCATTTTACTGGGAGTAAGCCCTATTGGATACAATGGAATTACTTCTGAGTAGGCATGCATTGAATTGTCCTGTTCCATGCTACTTTGGCAAGCCTTCACATTTCTGTGCTGTTTGAAAATCTAAACAAACTATCTTACTGAAAACCACACCAAAACGTTTATTGTCTGGGCTTCTGCACTGGAAGAAATGAAACGTGAGCAAATACATTGTTATGCTGGGGGTGGGAACAGTCTGATGATAAACTGATCTTCACCACAAAAACACATTGCTCAGGTTGAGGAGCCAAGCCAGACTCGAAACAAATGAAACCTCATTGGCCCCCTGTATCTTCTGACCTACGCTGAGCTAGTAGCTGTCCTCTGGCTAGTTGTCTCAATGATGATGTTGAGAACAATAGAAAACCTGCTAACAGCTAATCTTCTAGCAGGCTACCATGGTTGCACATGGATGCCTAAATCTGGCTGCAGAGTCCCTTCCTGAATCAAGACTCTACCCCCTCTCCCAGCACCTTACAACAGTAGCTATTTGTCTCACAACATTAAAAGCCCATATTCATACAACCAACTTGGTTATCGTTCAGCCAGGGGGACTGCATTACTTTTATTTCTTAGAACTGTGATCTCCAACATAGGATGAGCATCATGGGAAAACTCTAGGCTCAAGTGCACATTGGGGGAAACTGATTGATATATCACTGATTGTTACATGCTTACATCCTTTTATGCCAGAACCATTTCACAAAGCAACAGAAGCCATCAGTCTGATGTGTCTATCAACCACAAACCTTTCACCATGTTTAAATTTAATTGGAAATTAAAGCGAGGATCCCAGTGTTTTATTCTCATTTGATTATTGTGCTAGCCATCTTGAATAGTTGAAAAAATGGGAAATGGGATTAAAATGTTATAAATAAATATGCAATTTCAATCAGACAGTTGTTGGTAGTATGATAATTAAGAGTATCTGGCAGCCCTCACAGGAGTCTGTTAAAGACCGAACAGTCCTTTTGCTTCCTTCCTTTTAAAACTTGCAAGATGTTTCTTGAAGGTCTTGGCAGGCTGCCCATGAGGTGCCTCTGGAACAAATGACAGCTTCAAAAGCTTTGGAGGTCCTTTATGGAAAGACAGATGACAGAAAGTTCCTTTTGTAAGAAAAATACAAATGGAGTCCTCTCAATTGCTCTGAAATCTTTAACACATACCAGTGTGTCTAATCAGGACAATGACATTTAATTTCTGAGTCTTCATTGAAACGGCTGTATGACGCAGGGATGAACGGAGCCCCGAGTGCGCCCATGGCAGGGCGACGAAACCGCGCCCCCAGCACGTCACCCCACCCCTGTGCGTCACCCAGCCACGCCTCCCTGTGCCCAGAATAGCTCCATTTTGGAGCGTGCCCAACACCAGGGAGGGAGGGCGGGTGGGACAGACAGCACATGGATTAGTCCGCGGACTCCGCGCAATGGCACCCCGCCGCCCCCCCTGCTGCCGGCACCCATGGCTCGCGCCACCCCAGGCTACACCCTTCCTCCGCCTCTGGTATGACAACAAACATATCATAGCAAAGGCAGGCTTCCAGGAATGTCACGCTCTGAAGAAAGAAACTGTTTCGCATAAGAGATCTATTTTTGAAGGACATTCTGTCTGCGTACACTGTTTCTTCTTATGTTGGCGAATGTGCCAGAAGAATATGCTTCTAAAAGGAGCAAGAGTTGGTACGTAGGTTTCCAAGGCTCTCAGAAACCTGCACTACTTCCCATGGGAATCTAAGAGCGCAATCAAAGCTTACCCTTCCACGGGTGTGGCCACCCCTCTGCTGCCCTAGAATGACACATGCCATAAAGCACGTTTGGGACTACGAGTCGGCTGCAACGGTGGAATGACCGTCACTGGCCCGCTAGCATCCCATCCTATTCCTGGGCTGCTGGTGGAGGTCAGCACGCTGCGAGGCAGTGCAGGGGCTGGAAGGGGGTGGTGGGAAAGTGTTTCAGAGGCAGGGAGGTGGGCAGGGGATAGCCGAATGGGGTATGGCAGGATCAGGAGGGGATAGGATTGGCAGAGGTCTCCTCCTCCATATACTAGCTCCCCTCCCATTTCCATTTTCAGGAAATAAGGTGATTTCAAGGAAGATGTAGCTCAGAAACGGCAGCTTTTAATCTTAAACCAAGCAATCATGAAAAGATTTCAGCTCTTTGTGAGACAATAAAAGTCCACACTCTCCTTTCTCAACATCCCTAGTATCAACCATTTCGGGGCTATCAATAGTACTAGAGAAGGTCAGTTCAATTTCTTCTCATGTCAGTCTAAAATATATATATGTGAGACTTGATTTTTCATTTGTTACTATCTCAGAAGCACACCTGCTCACCAAGGATATGTTGATCAGAAATCCAGTTCAGGGGACTTAAGAACACACCTCAGTATCACCAGCCACAGCTTGTCGAAATTGCAAAATTAACAGAGCTTAATCCTGCCGTAATTAGTCCTGTATTTGCTTCCCTCCTTACTCTGAAGTATGTGCATTTGAGGAAAAGGCGATCATTTCTCTCCCAAGACATTCTATTAAGTAGCTTGGCTCCGGAATATATCAGTGCCCTGCCTAAAGTACTTCCTAATATGAACACATTTGTTCTGCTTATATCAACAGTGGCTTTAAATGCTCCGACAGGGTGATGTAAAATGAGAAGGAAGTTGAAGGCAGGTGTGTAGACATTTGCTGAATTCTGAGATGGGGAAACAGATGTTCTGAGAGACCTTTGGAAAAGGTGATGGTGTGGACCTTTCTACCCTGCCATAATTCTCCTGATAATCACTGCCCCTTCTCAGGCATCTTCATGCCTCATCTCAAGCTTCTGGTGGACGTTTTACAAGTTACACAAAATGTGGTAGTTGAATGAGGGCCCAATCCAATGGGCCTTACTGCAGGCAGTACACTCATACCACCGGGACAAATGTTTCGCAAGGCACAGTAAAATGCCTCCAAAGCTGGCGGTAAGCCATTACCCACTGGTGCTGGGGTGGTACCATGGCAACAGTGGCCATGGGAGCCCTGAAGGGAGCCCGGCTTGCTGGCAAATGGCGAGTCCACCACTTGCCAACAATGCAGCCATTCTGGGAGGGTCAGGAGGGTGTTCTGGGGCAGGGGGAGGGTGGATCAGGGGTTGGACCAGCAGCAACTCTCGCTGCTGGTTCCCGACCTCCATGTAAGGCCCGCGCAGCCTTACTCAAAGGCCCTTGCTTCTGTGCTGGCTAAAAAGCTGGTGCAGGAGCGAGTATACCCATCACCCACCCTGCACCTTTACGGGCCACGGAGCCTCCTGGTGGTCGGACAGTTCTGGATTGGGCTGCCAGTCAGTGGCATTTTTGTCTGCACAGTTTCAGAGTGCAATCCTATACCCCTGTTGCGCTGGCGCTAAGCTCTTGCACCGGCCAAACCCTGTAGCAAATGTGCCATCAAGTGTGTCTGTGTCGGCGCTACGGCACTGGGCTGGCGCAAGCAGCAGTACTGACGCTCGGGCACCACCACGACCACCAGCAGTGCTGGCCTAGCACTAGTCAAGCGTCGGCAGCACTTGGTTGGCGCAGGGCCTCCACGAGGGAATTTCAGAGGCATTCTGGGGGCGTGACTGGGAGGCACAGTGGGCGGCGACGGAGGCGGTGACGCAAGATGGCGGTAGTGCCATATCCTAAAGCCCGTCCCCGGGCAGAGTGGCCCCGATTCAGGCCGCTCCTGTCCACGTTCCTCTGCGCCTGCAAAACAGCGGGCGCCGATCCAAGCAGGCCCATAGGGGGCAACCGGGGCTTATGGGGTGCAAGGGGAAAACCTCCCCTTGTCCTGCACATTGCTGCTGCTGCCTCCTCATGGACTTTAGGATATAGGCCTGTTATGTTAGCCTTACTTAGGATTGTGCAGGTAGTGGCTGGGTTGTATTCTGGTATGCTTCCCCACCAAAAAATAAATAATCTTAGACACACCATAGTACATGAAGGTTTAATGAGGTTCCTTCCCTTATGTGATATGATTGCCTTGTACAGGAAACATGTTTTTAAAATGTGGAAAAGCAGTAAGGATAGAACTCCAGCTGCGTGAATTGATGCAATCTAGAATTGATGCAATCACCCTGGGGCCAAGATTGGAACGGGGTGCCATGATTCTCTCTCTTGCCAGAGAGATCTGACATGAAGCCTTCATTTTGGGGGGGGGATCTACTCTTGAGTAGTATCCCCCCTAGGACCCAGGAGCGGGACTAGGGCTTAGGTGCCACTTGAACCTGAAAGGCAGCATAAATTGCTGTTTTGGAAGGCTCAAAGTTAGATAATTATAAATGGAAAATAAGAGTTAGTAAGTTTTGTATACAATTAAGCAATGTTAAATTCATGGTATAGACTGTATGCAAACATTAATATAGGTAAGATTATAGCTGTAATCAGCGTGGACCTTTTGTGTGAATCTTTGTACCCTTTTCCTATGCACTATGCTTTCCATTCCCCATACCTATTTTCAAATAGAATTTGAACACCTTGTTCTGGCTCTGGATCCCAAGGAAAGGAAGTTGAGGGGAAAAAGGTCTGCAGCAGTCCCTGCCACTGGATTACTTTGATCTTATGAACAGGTATCAGTGAGCAGGAAAGAAAAGTTCCACAGAGGAGGGATCTGAAAGACAGAAAGTTTGCAATTCTATGCATACTCTCCTTGGAGTAAATCCCACTGAACACAGTAGGACTTGCTTTTGAGTAGGTGTACTTAGGCGTATATTGTAAGGCTGCAATCTTATATACACTTTCCCAGGAACAAGAATTTGGTGTGACATATTTTCAAGTAATACAAAGGATGTGAACCTGCCTTCTGGTAAAGAGGATTATGAAGAACAGCAACAAGTATACACAATTGCAACCTAGGACTTGTTTCCATTTTAGCTAATTTTCCTTTGCCGAGTACACTTTCTGGGAAGAGTGGTTAAACATATAGTATAAGCATCCTCTTTTGCTATTCTCCCCCTACTCTTCCTTTAAAAACCTCCAAAGTCAGAATATAACTGCTTCTTAAGTCAGAGGTCCATATTGCGAGTGCATAGAAATAGCCTGTGCTATCTCCATAAAGACTTTCTACACTGGTGGATATTGGTATAGATTTAGAGCCACAAACTGCAGGAGAGGAGATTCCAGTTGGAGATCAGGAAGAATTTCTTGCCGATAAGATTCTCTCTCACTGGAGATCTTCAAGCAGGAGCTTGACAGGCACCTGCTGAGATGCTCTAGGGGGATTTCCTGCTGCAGGCAGGGGGTTGGACTAGATGACCCTTTAGATCCTTTCCAACCCTATGATTCTATGAAACCCCTGCCACCAGTGCCAATGTAGCTACGCCAAAAAGGCGTGTGCTTCATCCTCTTGTAGGGTGGCCAACCTGAAGGCAAACAAAAATATGTTTCTTACCTCTGGACAAGCACTTGGGCTACTTATGGATCTCCTAGAACATACACTGCCTATTTCTGTGGTGTATATCAAAGGAAGGAAAATAGGAGAGGAGGCTTTAATAGGAGAGGAGATCTGGTTTGTGCCACTGCCACTGGATCCATCCCACCCCATCCCCATCCCCACTTCCTTCCCCAGAACACTTGGTTCCAACTCCACCCTGCCCATGATCCATTCACAAGTGTACCTGCAGGCTGTAGCAGCTGGGCTGTTCCTGTTGCTGCCATTTTCGGCGGTAGCTCCAAACTGGCTGCAGGTGGCATGCTATGCGTACTACCATAGGGCCTGTTGTGATAGGGCTGATAAACTTCTTTGTCACAACCCAAATTTATTACCAAAAAATATAAGGACACCATCTTCCTAGATGTGTTAAGCCAGTCATTTTAAGGGCCAAAATTACTGCTACCTAAAAAAAAAAAAACACTAGAAGTAAGCCAAAATCTTTCTAATGAATAACAGTCTTAATGGTTTGGCAAAATATCAGAAAGATACTTTGCTAGATAAATAAAAAGCCCCTCTGTAATTTAAGTAACAATTTTGCCAATATAACATCAGTGGCTGGATTCCAGGCAATATCGATTAAGTATAAAAACCCATATTATGGAGATATACTTCAATACTTCTATCTCCTAACTGATCCAGAAATGGATAATTTTTGTGTTCCATATTGACTTTCAGACTCCAGGTTCTGGTTAGACCAAGAACATTAAACAAAGTTAGCAATTACAAAATTTTCATTTCAACTTTTTAAATTCCTTAACATCACTAATTTAAAGACCTTAGCAGAGTTGGTGAATCTCAAAACTTCTAGTTTCCATGTTACCCATGAAATAACAGGTATTTTAGCACTAGTTTGCTACCCACAAATGAAATAAGCAAACTAAAAAGGGGAGAGAGCTCCTATACATTGCCATGTTGATTTGAACAGATGCTTTCAGCAAATGCAGCTCTTCACAGAAACTTGTCCTCTTTTACATCATAAACCTGATTTATTTATTTATTTATTTATTTATTTATTTATTTATTATTAGATTTGTACCCCGCCTTATTGTGCCCGAAGGCACCCAAGGCGGCATTACAATATATATATAAAAACAATATAACAATTCACAATTAAAAACAATTAAAACAGAATTAAACAATACAATCAAAAATTAAGAACACAATTAAAAACAAATTTAAAAACAATATAAAAACAACAAGCCCCGTGGGTTATAATAACCAGCCAGCCTGTCAACAATTAAAAGCTTTTTGGAATAAAAAGGTCTTCAGTATTTATAACTTTATAAATTATAGGCTACAAGAAAAGTCCAAGGAAAAGAAAGCTTTCCTTGTGCACCTGTTCATATTTAAATACACTTACTATGTGCACAGGATCTGGTATGTTTAGCCTAGACTAGGAGTCTCGAAACTTAGCCAGACCCAAATAACCGACACGGTGTCGAGGGCCAAAAAATAAGTACATAAATTTAAATATAAAATTCAAATAAATACGTACATTAGAGACAGAACTTAGATGAATAAATGGGCTCAGAGTTTTAGGATTCCTCCAAGCACCAATACATACCACAGAAATATAGTACACACTTTAATGGACTCCCATTTTCCCACGCCACAAGCAGCATATGTAAATGTGCTGGAGTAAATAGAACCAGCAGATCACAGGAAAGGAAACACCCAAAGCATGTTCTGAGGGCCAGGGTGGCCTCCCTGATCCTCAGAAAGCCATCTAAGGCCTTCAGAGGGCCTAAAAAACCTCACTTTCAGGTCTTTGGGAAAACCAGGAAGTGACAATTTTGGCCTTCTAGAGGCATTCTGAGAGTGGGGAGGCTGCACGTGGCCTCCCTGACCATCAGAACACCCTCCACACAAACCAGAGCCCATCCTGGAGGGGGCTGCCCAGGTCAGGGGGACCAGAGACTCATAGGAGACCAGAGGCTTGCTGTGGGCCAGATAGAGGCTCTCCAATGGCTGTATTTGGCCCCTGGGCCAGGATTTGGAGACCCTTGGCTTAGACAATAGAATAGCTAGAGGGGAGCACAGCATTAAATTTTGCAAAGCGCCTCAATGCACTGTGTAAGCACCCCCTCCACCTCCCCTTCGGAATCATTCCGGCCGTCTAGAACAAAACAAAAAGGTACCTCCATGTCTCACACGGAAGGTGGCAAAAATGTGTTCTCTGCTGCCCCAGAAACTAGAACTAGATCTAATGGGCTTAAGCTGCAAGATGATTCTGGCTAGATAGCAGGAAGAAATTTTTAACAGTACGAGCAGATTGTCAGTGGATCTGACTACCAAGGGAAGGGTCTCCCTCACTGAGTATCTTCAAATAGCAGCTTGATGGGCAACTTTTGGGGATGAGCGGCACTCTGAGAGCCACTGCTCTAGTCCTACTGGTGTTGTAAGAACTGGGCCCAGAACTGTAATATTATATATAAATCTTTTATATTGACACAGAGGTGGGCTCCACTAAATTCAGTGAGACTTCATGCCAACTGTAAGCATGTTTACAATTGAGGACAGCCTGGAAGAGTTAATATGCTTGACACTAACATAGTTTCAATTTCACTTACAGTTTCAGCCAAACCTTCACTTGTGCCACTGTAAGCCCCCCGTGCTAGTTCTCCAGCACATTACAAATGCGCCATAAAGCCATAAATGTGCCATAAAGCACATTTGCACTGACTCAGGAGCAGACTGCACTGGCACTAGGATGTGTGCTGGCCTGCTGCTGCCAGATCCCATCCCTGTGCCAGCTGAGAAAGGTAGGGTTATGCCAGGCAGTGTGAGAGAGAGTGTTCCTTCCTCCAGGAGGGGAAGGGGTATTTCTGGGCAGGGGGTGGCAGGATGTGGGGGAGAATCAGGCCTGGGAAGTGGGTGAGATCGGCAGCAGCAGCACATGCTGTAAACTAGGCCCTGATCCCAGCCTGGGCAGCCTCACATGGGCTACTTGGATTTGCACCAGATCCAAGTAGCCCCATAAGGCAGGCTGGAGTGTTACATGAGGTAAGGGGGAAAATATCCCCTTACTTTGAGGTGACCTCCAGCTGCCTCCCAAGCTGCACTGGATACTGTGCAGGCCACTGCAGTCTGGCTTTGCCAATGCAGTTTAGGATTGAGCCCAGTGGTGGGATTCAGGGGTTCGCCCAGGTTCTATAGAACCGGTTGTTAAATGGCCGGGCCCCGCTCACTCGCTTACCTCGGCTGGCTTCAGTTTTTGTTTTTTGTTTTGGTTTCGGCTATGATGTCATAGAACTGGTTGTTAATTTATTTGAATCCCACCACTGATTGAGCCCCAAATGTGTACTGCTTTTCAATAAAAGTTCACCAAGTATTTACATAGCAAAATGAATGAAATGTAGTTTCATGCACAACAGAGAGTTTGAAATGCCAATTCTAGTATATGCCAAGCTGGAGCTATTGGATATGCAAATAAGGGCAGTGCTGGTTGTTGTTTGCTTCTTAAGATTCTCTTAAGCCCTGCAGAGTTAACAAATTGCTCAGTTGACCAACTGCTTCTGACATGCCTGCTTCTGGATGTTACCCTCGACACCCTTGCACTTAATTTTGATTAAGCTTCTGTATTAGCGTCATCCAATAAACAATGCGGCCAAACAACAATTAGCAAGCTATAAATTAAACATGCTTGATGCGCAGGTATAAACTAAAATGCCAGGAACTCAAGCAGGCTACATTAAACCACAATTTAATTTTTTTTTGTCAAAGTCAGTCTTCTGTTATTAAAGGACAAGGTTGGGAATATGGCACTCTGCAATTCTAAACACACACCTGCCAATTATGATTGCCACCTGGCCAGATTTTAAATGCCTACCCCTTAGTTTTAATAGTCTATTGTTCTGTGCGTTCAAAAAAATTAAAGAGAGAGAGAGAGAGAGAGAGAGAGATGAACTCAACAGATTTTGCAAGCAATATATTTGCCAGCATCACCTAATTTAATAGAAATCATTGCAACCCGCACTGGAAAGGATATACAGGTATAGTCAGGTATAGCCTGCTAAATAGCAGCCGCAGGGCCAAGGAGGCTGTGCGGCCCGAATTGAGGCTGTACGGCCTGAGGACAGAGCCTTGGATTTGGCATACTGGCCCACCCAACTCCCTGGACCCAGTTCCTCCCACCTGCCCGCCTCTCAGAATCACCTTTGTGCCAGCCGAGTTCGGCTGGCGCAAGGGCGGCTCGGCGGCAGCACTCTTGCACTGACACTACTGCTAGCGACAGCCCAAGAGCTCTAGTGCCAATGCGGGGAGGGGGGGTGTCAGCGTCCCTGCGTCGGCGTTGTGTCGACACTATCGTGTAGCATTGATGGAACATCACTTCTTGGATTGCACCCTTAGTACAAATCAGCTAGGCTTATTTGGTTTTCAGTTTTATGTCTTTCTTATTATCAGGCTGAACTGGAAAAAAAAATCAAGAGTAATTCTATAGCTGGAGCTTAATGTTAAACAATAATGAGGAAACAGCTTTCATTTGATCTGTGCAAACCTGCAGTGTGTTTGAGAAAAGTGCCAGGCCCTCTGGCATTATTGAGATATTGGCAGAGACTTGGCTTTGAGCTACAGAATTCGGGGGCGGGGAGAGACCCCTCTTAGCACTTACAAAGGCTGTTACGGCAGATTAGATCAATGATGTGCTTGATTATCTAACTTCATTCTACAAACCCCTTTTTGGGTTTTGGAGTTGCCAACTATGAAAATTAAGACAGTTTACAAAGTATCAATAACACCCTTTTCAAGCTTCACCTTTCCTTAGGAATAATGCAACTGAGTCTTAGCTGTGAGACCCTCTTACTGAACTACTGTACCATGGCTGGTGGAAGGAACTAGCAAAGCCAGATAAAAGCTTGCCTCTCAAGTCAGGTCAAAGGCTCCAAACATTGCAATGGCTACGAAGTTGTGCTTAATCAAGGAGGGGGAATAGCATCTCAAAGTACTGCTCTCAAGAAAACAGGTATTTTAAGGGTTTTTAATGCACAAAATGATTTACAATCATATTATTTGCAGGGTTGTCAACTTCAAAACCCCTGCCCTTTGAACAGGTCTTACATATTATGTACAGTTATAACCTACCATCAAAGCTAGCCCAAGTTGTCCTGATGCCTGAGGCAGGTTGCCAAATGTTGCCCCCTTATCCTCTGCTCCTCTCCCTCTCCCTCCAACTCTTCGAGCTCAACATTCTCCTTTCCCCCATACTTCCTCCTCCCCCTTCCTTTTCAATCCAGGGAGTGGAATGAGCAGTGGAGACAAGTAGATGGACGGAGACGGCCCTGAGGCAGCCATTTCAGTTGGGCTCATGGATGGGCCAGCCCTGCTTACCTGACTTCCATTACGAAACTCAAGGGGGGTATACATGGGATTTCCACAGCAGCCGCCCATCCATACAGTGATCACAAATTGTGAAATTGAGAAAACTGAAGGGTTAATCACACAAATCCGTAATTTGGCAAAAATGTGACTTTTGACATTTGACTTTTGAAATTCTAAATGGAGACTCTTTAAAAAAAAAAAAAAGCACTAATTTCAAATATTGGTTTGCTAGATTCCACACTTTTAAATTAGGAGAATCTGTGATATATATATTTTTTAAATATTTTTATTTCAGATAAATTGTTCTGATTTGATCTGACATTGTTCCAGTTTATAGATGGAAGAGCGAAGAAACAGAAGAGTAAATGATAAGTTATACAGTTTTGTTAAAAGAGCAATAACTTCACACTTGTGTTAAGAAGGGAGTGGCAACAGTATGCAAGCATCTTGTTGTCTTGTGTGCTTCCTGAGGCACCTGGTGAGCCACTGTGAGATACTGGGAGCTGGACTAGATGGGCCTTTACCCTGATCCAGCAGGGCTTTTCTTATGTTATGTTCTTAAGAACTCTTGGGGAATGCCCTTTAGCCTTAGGGCTAGAGAAAGAGTTGGGAAATTCATCCATTGAAACCCAGACATGCCACAATATGTAGAAAGCAGTGATGGTAGGACATTACTCAATTTATCCAGCAACTGCAGCTTATAAATGAGGGGAACTGCAATAAATCCTTCCCCAGCCCCGCAGCTCCTCTTCCCAAGTGTTATTCTCCAAGTCAATAAATAGCCAATGATCTAGATGGGAGAAAACAATACCTGGGGAGAAGGGTTGTGGGCAGCGGTGTTATGCTGCCGGAACGCTAGGCGGGACATCCGGGTGATTGACAGCCCGCCCATCGCATTACTCAGCGTTACGCCGTTTGCATAACATACACAAGCGGCATAATTGGTTACGCAAACGGTGTAACACTGGAGAACGCGACGGGCGGGCTGTCGATCACCCGGATGTCCCGCCCAGCGTTCCGGCACCATAACACCGCTGGTTGGGGGCTGTAAATGGTGGGCAATTAAATATGCTCTTCAGCCCCTGGTTTCTGGGTGACAGCAGGTGATCTGGCTTAGTTTTAAACACATGGATCTGCTCACCACATCAAATTTAGTTTGAGCCTTGGCCCTCTGATTTGATACTTTCTGCCCAAACCTATCCAGGACTTGCACTGAGGCCTTGCATTTGTTCCATCAATGCAAAGCTTAGGCTGCTTGGCATGGCAGCAATTGTGACAGCACATGGCCTGGGGTTGCCAACACCAATGGCTGGCAGTCCTGAGCATACACCAACAGAGTACCCGGCTCCTACCAGAATAGATACACCAGTGGCAGGGTGTTTGGGGTGGGGATTGGGGCCAGCTGGGTGTGTGTGTCAATGGCAGCCTGGGGGCAGATATCGGTGGCAGGAGCACCATCAATATCCTATACCCCTGGCCCAGCCTGACAAAGAGTTGGTGCAGATTTGAGTAGGCCCATTGGGGACCATGGCGAGGTGGAATAGGTAAGGAAAAAAGGCTGTCGCAGCACTACTACACACAATGGGCTGAGATAGAATACTAGTGGGTTGTAAGTCCTACAGCGGCCTTTTTTGGCACTTGTATTTGTCAGTGTTCATATAGTCTGCCCTTCCTCCTCCTAAAATAAAGCCAAGTGGATTTCACCCACCAAACAGGAGAACTTGGCAAGCAGCAGAAACAAACTCCATAGTGGAGCTTGCTTTGGAAAATATATTTGCCTCTTTAGGTGGGAGTGGGGACACATTCAGGCTGTCTACCAGGCTCTTAAACCCACCTTGCTTTTCCTGCTAGTAAAGACTGTCTCTGCATTACTTACATATAACCCTTTGCCCACTTTTAAACTTTTACAGAAACACTATTCGCCTTTATAAGCAATTAAAAGTAAACAACATGCTTCTATGAGCGTACATATTCAATATAATTGTGGGCACAATCCTAAACTGAGTTAGGCTGGCATAAACTAAGCCAGCAAAGTTTGGTCAGCACAAGGGACACCGTAAAGTATGTTTGGACCACTCTCCGTTTCAGAGAGGCCAGCACACAAACGTGCACCATCCTCCCTGACTCCGAGAGTAATCCAAACACGCTTTATGCGCTGGCCAAAATTTATGTGCTGGCCAAAACACCTTGTGCTGGCCAAACTTTGCTGGCTTAGTTTATGCCAGCCTAACTCCAGTTTAGGACTGCGCTCTGTATCAGCAACCTAAAATGCAATAACTAGTGTCCTCTCTCTCAAGAGCAGCCATTACTTGTACCTCAGAGATAGTTAGAACTGTAATCAAATTAACCAATTTTGCAGGGGACAATTTGATTTCCTCATGGAGCAAATTTTCATTTCCAACTAGATTGCTATCTGTTTATCCATTTAAGCATGACTCACAGTGATCTCTATTGTCAAAGACAAACCCATTTGATTATGATGGTTCACATCCCTAATAAGAATGTTCTGGAACATGCCTCATCCTTGCCCCTGTCCTCCCATCCTTTTCCAAGGTTGTGATCGGCAAAGGAATCTGTGGCTGTATAAAAACATTATAGAACGTGATGAACAGCGCTCTGTATTTGTAAAACAACTTTACAAATGAAGATCATAACCTTTTACTGCCTTGTGACTAAGAGGCCATTGTTACACTCATTCGTCTTCCCTCACGTATCTCACGCTCACTGCTCCTCGGGGTGCAAATAAAACTTTGCTCAGCCATTAAAAGAACTTAAGTACAAGCAGCTGTGATCACCCACATTTGGAAGAAACAGAAAAACACTGACAATGAATCTTGCACAATACAAGTCAGAGTACCTAGATTTTAACCAAGCGAAAAATCTTGGTTTTCTTCTCCCTGAAAATGGGGCCATACCATGAGGGAATTCCATGGTGGTGACACCTCACTGAATTTGTAGAACATACACAACTCTTATCCCTGCGAAAATAATCTGGGACAAGAGAATTCCCCTGTATTGTGGGAAGCACTAGAATGGAGGAAAAAAGAGTCAGAGAAGAAGGCCAGTGGGGCTGAAGAAAGGATTTTGTCTCCCATAACTAAAGAGGGGAACTCTGTAATTCCCTTGTACAGGGCCACTGAGAGTTAGCATTGGGTCCAAGGCAAGATGCCTGATTGGGGGCCCCTTCCTAAATTTTCCTAAAACCAGGTGTTATTACAGTTTTTAAACAAGTTTTTCACAGTTTTAACTTTGCATGAGCAAGTTCAAAACTATCAGAATGCGATAATTTCCTTACTTGAATAGTCCTACTGTGTTTCTTTTCTTCTTCCTCAGCAAAGCCCTCCTTATTCAGTTGCAGACCTGGTTGATTCCCCTCCCTGGGGCCAAGTCTGCAGACTGGCACTCCTAGCACTGCCTCCCACCCCCTGCCACGGCTCCCACGCCAAGCCACGCTCCATTCTGGAGCTGTTCAGAGGCAGGGGTGGGTGGTAAGGCCGAAATCCGCTCCTGCTACTCTCCTCTGCGAGAGGCTATCCGCCTGTGTGTGGCCTCCCCCTGTTCCACCAGCACAGCGTCAGGGGCATTTGCCCCCTCCACAGTAAAGGTAGGACTGCTACTGTCCTCGTTGGCTTTTTCTTCTAATGGGCATCCAAGGACTGGCTTTCACTATCTCCTTCATTGCTATGAGATGAAAGCCCAGGTGAAATTAACACCAGGCCTTTTTTTTTTTTTTTTTGCCGTTTTCCCCTCCATTTTTCCTCTTCTGTACTCCAGACTTACATTTGTACTACATACTGCTCATTTCATCTTTAAACAATGCCAAAACAAGCATAGACTTGATCCAGAGCCATGTGTTCTGGACGCACACTAAACTAGAAGAAGGGCTGGAGCTGACTCTTGGGACCTGGAAATTCTGTAAACTGAACTGGGTGACTGAGGGCCTAGTAGTTCTGGTCTGAAGGGGTGAGTTTCATTTTCCTATGTTTGAATTGTACTAATACATGTGTTAATGGAGAAGACTTGACCTGCATTTCCACTACAGCTTCAATCCTCTTTCAGTGCACTTCTCTTCCTTCAGTGCATTTTCGGGGGGGGGGGAGACTGTAGTCAATCAATCATTTTTATTACAGTCAAAGACCAGCAAAACCAAACAAATATATAAAATATAGTACACATTAAAACATTTCAAGACAATAGATCGGGATACAGGTGTGGACTTAAAATCTAAAAACTGTAAGCAAACCTCTAATGACCTTGCACTTTTTTCTCGTTGTTCACAATAGGTTTGCGGATTTTACATGCTGCTGCCAGAAAACTGGCACACTGCATTGTGATCTGCAGGTTGGAACCTATAAGAAGTAGCTTGGTCTTTTCAGCTTCTGTACAGCCTGGCTGTAGTTTGTTAAGGAATCGGAGAGCTGTTGGAGCTACTCGTACGGAATCACAGGGCACAATCCTAAACTGAGTTAGGCCAGCATAAGATAAACCAGCAAAGTTTCGCCAACGTAAGGGCCACTGTACAGAATGTTTGGAACACCCTCGGAGTCAGAGAGGCCAGCACACAGATGTGAGCCATTCTCCCTTCCAAGAGTAGTCCAAACACGCTTTATGGTGGCCCTTGTGCTGGCCAAACTTTGCTGGCTTAGTTTATGCCGGCCTAACTCCAGTTTAGGATTGCGCTCACAGTCTCCAGAATGCATTGGGGTAATAGAAGTGCACTGAAGGCGCAATCCTAAACTGGAGTTAGGCTGGCACAGTTAGGCAGCAATGTTTAGCCGGCACAAAGGACACCATAAAGTACGTTTGGTCCACTTTCAGAGTCAGAGAGACCAGCACACAGACGTGCACATCCTCCCTGACTCTAAGAGTGGTCCAAACGCATTTTATGGTGGACCTTCTACCAGCCAAATTTTGCTGGCCTAACTGTGCCAGCCTAACTCCAGGTTAGGATTGCACTCTGAAAGTGGATTAAACCTGTAGTGGATATTTATCCACAACCATGGATATTTAAAATAAATGTGTTTTGTATTGTTTAGTTTGTTTTCTCATAGCCCCCTGGAGTCCTGGGCCCCAGGGATTTTGCCCCCCCCCCGTCCTCCAATCTTCAGGCCTGTCCTTGTATGCAGTACTGTAGTACTAAAAGTCTACACCCTAGACCAGGATATTCCCAGTACAATTCTTATCTGTCATAAATTCATTAGATGGTCTTAGGAAAGTTACTATGTACAGTACTGCATTTCTCAGCTTTTATCCATAATGTGAAGCGAATGCAACTAGTCTACTCCCAAGGGGCTGTGGTGAGGCAGCTTTCCAAGCTTCGGAACATTCCAAGGAGCATTGCGCATCCCCTTTCCTCTTTGCCTCCCAGCATTTCTTGGGTGAAAATTCAGCACAGCCATAATGATTCCTGTGACAGCCCTTCAGTGTTCTTTGTGGCTGGGGAAAGAGCAAAACAGCAGCTGTATGTACAGCTTTTGGTCCTGGGATGCTGGGATATAATGCAGTAACAGCCACAATAGAACCACCACAGTGTATTCGTCCCAGCATGGAGAAAATACATAATAGTCTAATTATTTATAAGGCGTACTGTGTGTGCATGTGGTCTTCCTTTTATTGATTTACCTGAAATATCCCAGCAAATATGGAAAAAGGGGGGCAGCCCTCCTGCCTTCCCCAGGTTATTTTCACCCTTGACCTTCTATGTATCCCTAGACAGAGCAGCATACATGGAAGCCTGTCTTCAGTACTGTAGCCCATGATAGGACTTCTCAAGATAGCTCTGGATCCAAGCTGCCTGCTGGTTCACCAAGATCCCCCAGTCCTGTCCCAGGACTGGGGCCACCTCTCTGGGACTGCACCTTCTGCTTCTATGGGTGGGCTGATGTGGTCCATAATCGAGGTTCCTGCTCCACTAGGAGCACAACCTGGAGTTAGGCTGGCACAGTTTGGCCAGCACAAGGGCTACCATAAAGTATGTTTGGACCACTCTCAGAGTCAGATAGGCCCTAAGTTGTCCACGCTCCATCCCCTCCTGGCCAGGTGCTGCTGGGTTAACCTCCTCCCACATCTGGCTGAGAGCAGGGGACAATTGGTGATGTCAGTGGCTGCCACCACCTAGCTCCTCCTGTGAGCGGGAGCTCAGGTGGACCATAGGTCTGATGTCCCTTCTGAGGGGCAGGGCTGCACAGGCTGCTCCGCAAGCAATCGGTGGTGCCACAGGGCCCGCCATGCCGCTGATCAGCAGTGGGCTGGGAGTTACCCCTTCACTAGTTGTTGGAACTGGTGCGGTGCTGTCAGAAACAGCAGCCTCTCCCAGCATTTCATATTTTGTACTTCACCCTCAATGTACATGATAATCCAGGAGACAGGATTTACACTATCCTTGCTGTTTCGCCACTGGTTAAATACTTGGCTGTTTTGTTTGGCTTTGTCTGGTAACCACAGTCTTGCTCCTGCTGCTTCTTTTTGTATTTTATTCTGATTTTGGTGTGCTTTCTTGTATTTTAGCCTTTGTTGTAAGCCAGCTTGAGCGCCTCCCTGATGGGAGGGTAAAGAACAGGGTATAAATCTTTCAATAAATACATTATTGATGAGTATGTTTCTCTAGTGTTTCCTCCAGTCTCAGAAATAATCTAAGAAACAAACATCAAATACATTATTCACATTTTTTTTTACTCTTCATCAGCAAATGTGGTTTTTGTGAATATTTTTCACTCCATAAAATCAATCTCTTTGTACTCGAAGGACAGGATATTTCTCACAATATTTCCTTGTCATTAAAAACAAACATTAAACAAAACTAGATCAATGCAAGTCAGCAAGAGAAAACATGGATAAATAATTCCCCTAAATTAGTGCACCCCATCTAAGTATCAACATTTGCAGACATTGGCTTTTCTAGAAGTATCAGAATTCTGTTAACAGAATCAGTAGGGCTGGGAGAGGAATTAGGATGCAATCCTCTTCTTGCTTGCTTCCCTTTCTATGCAGGAAGGAGCTGGGAAGAGGATTGTGGTAGAGGCAACTGACCACCTCTTCTAGCCTTACCTGACTTCAGAATCTTCGTGAGAAGAGAATTGTCATAGGAACTCTAAGAGAGAATGAGGCAGGGGAGTAAGGCACACTGTGCAAGTCCAGGAGAATTAGGTTGGGGAGATTTGGTGCTATTTCTGGTCTCAGCTTTGCTTTGGCCAGGCCTGTGCAAGCTCCACTGCAAATCCAAGGTGCCTCTTCCATAGTTTCTATTCATTTCAGTGGGCTTGGTGCAGGAAGCTTCCTAGCAGAATATGCAGAAGAAAACACAGCATTGCATTCATCTAGAGCAGGGGTGTCAAACATAAGCCCTGCAGGCCAGATGTGGCGCCCGGAAGCAATTTCTCCAGCCACAGGTATAACCGGGCTCCAAGCATGATAATTGGGCTCTCTCATAGCTTGAAATTATGAATAAGATGTGCATATTTTCTCTTCTATCATTAGCAACTAGTGCATTTCTATGTGAGAACAAAGTGTTTTTTTCTGGCCATCAACTGCTTAATGATGTGACTTCCAGCCCTCAACAGATGCCATGAATGCTATTTGGCCCACTATATAAAATGTTGGACACCCCTGATCTAGATCAACATTGTTCTGATGAATCAAACTTGTTTCCTGACCTAATTGCACTGTTGTTGTCAACTGAGATTATAATTCAAGCTGCGCTTTGCTAGGAGCTGGTACAGAATCCTACGTTTGTTACCAAGACTCAGCCATTTGTCTTGGAAGTACTAGTAAAGAAGGCTCGGCATTCTTTTGCTTATCCCTGAATTATGACAACCAGCCCTTCACCCATCTGCGCAGTGGAGCATTTGCACTCAAGCAATTGCAGTGGGCATCAGACGGTGAAACTAGATTGACTAGTTGCGTAATTCAAGACCAATGAAGCATAGGAAGAGAGGAAAATGGCATAAGCATTGCTAAGAAAATGAGATTCACAAGATGCATTTCATATGTAGTAATGTAAGGTGCATTATGGGCATTTCCTAGGCTAGAAATTCAATGTTCATTTGCAGCTGATGTGGAAAAAACTGAAAATACTTTCTGTACTCATGAGCAATGGGGAACTTGCTTTGTGGTGTTTGGATGAACCTCAGTGTGACTTGCTATTCCACAACACTCTTATGAGATTTGTTTAGTTCTTGAATATGTTTGCTATTGCAGAGTCCAGCTTCCAGTTGCACATAATTTTTTGGAACGGTTTTTTTGCAGGAGGAGTGAACTGAACATAAACTACAGCAGAAATGAGCTGGTCATCAAGCCACTCCAAGCCATTCCATCTCTCTTTGCTGTTCAAATACCACAAGAAATTGAGGACCTCACATTGTAAGTCATATCCTGGGCACTAAAGATATGACTAACCATGGATAGTGTTTGGGCCATTCAATGTTTAGTAATTCAAAACCTTTTGCCTAGCATCTAGAGTTTCAGCCCAGAAGTTATTTGCCTGCACGCTTGCCACAGTCAGGAATAGGACATGCATGCACGCGTGCACACACACAGGGCACAATCCTAAACTCAGTTAGGCCAGCATAAGCTAAACCAGCAAAGTTTGGCCAGCACAAAGGACACCGTAAAGTATGTTTGGACCACTCTCCGAGTCAGAGAGGCCAGCACACAGACATGCGCCATCCTCCCTGACGTAGTCCAAACATGCTTTGTGGTGGCCCTTGTGCTGGCCAAACTTTGCAGGCTTAGCTTAACTCCAGTTTAGGATTGCGTTCACACACACACACACACACACACACACACACACACACACACACACACAGAGCATTATAAACTTACATTGGGTTAGTTGTACTAGTTCAACCATCATGGCTTCTACCCAAAGAATCTGGAAATTGGAGTTTGATTATGGTTCTCTATATTCTCTGTTAGAGAATCTACCTCACTCCACTGATAGATCTACAGTGCCTTGGGAACAAGAAATGACTGCTTCACCAGATTAATGGCCCAATCCTATCCAGAGTTGGCTCAAAGTGTGCAGTGCCACTAATGCAGTGTATGCAGTATGGCACTAATGTGCTGGATACAACTAGCCCAGGAACATTAAATGGCCAGCCCAGCCAATAGTGGTAAATACTATAAAGGATATATTTACTTATCTCTCCATGGGTTGCATCATCGTCAATTTGTCTCCTCCGACCTACACAAGCTCTTTGGCTGTCATGTCTGAGGAAACTCTGGGGACAATTTTGGGCCAGAAAAGGGAGAATAGGATTTGGCTTGCATGGCTGCTGCTGAGATGCAGCCTCCACCTGCCCCTGGCTTGGCTCAATCCCCACCCAACCCCACCACCAATTTACTAGCAAGAGCAGAGTTCTGGGGCCTGCTGCTGCTGGTGTGGGGCTTACTGGCTATCACACCAATGAGCTGCAGTATGGTGGAGCAGCTCCAATTATAGTACCCCTGGCATTATGCTGCCAGATTGCGAGATCTGCCAGAGTAATGTAAAGACAGGATTGGGCCGTTAGTCTGTGTTGGTTATTTGCCCATAGTAAGAGAACAGGTCCTGAATGGAAGGAATTAAACAAGTATTGTTGCATGGCATAGTCAACTGAAATTAGGGAAATTAGGGATAAAAAGAGAAGAGGCTGTGAGATGGGTTAGGTAAATTAAAAGGAGGGGAAATGAGAAAGATTGATCACTCAGGAAATATGATTTACCGGTTTAACTGAATTTGCACTTGGTGTCACACATTTCATAGCCTTGCCAGAAATTTAGCCAATGATGAAAAAAGTATGGCCTCATCATCTCTGGTGATCAATAAACCTCAACTCTTATTGATACTAATAGAGAGGTGAATTTATAGAACTATGATGAAATGTACTGTGACAGATGACCTCTGCAATATGTTTTTTTTTCTTCCTTGAAGGAAGCAATTGAAATGTATTGTATCTAGCAATTAGAGTTTCCCCTCAGAGAAAAGAAAAATGGCCACACTTGGAGACAGTGCAATGGATATGTCCAGTAGGGAAGAACTACAGTAAGGCTGAAATCCAGAACACACTTACCTGAGAGTAAGTCCCAATGGACTCAGTAGCATTTACTTCTGAGTACACACACACAAGATTGTGCTGTAAGTTTTACTTCAGGTGGCAGGAGGTTCTTAATTGGTATTTATCTAATTACATGTTATTCCACTTATCTTCCATCATGGGCCTCCAGACAGTATACATGTGGTACCTATCCAAGCACTGAGCAGACCTAGCTTAACATCAACATGGTAGAGGTATCAGGTACCCTCAGACCATATCCTGCCTTGCCTGCTTAGAGACTGAGGGCCCAACCGTATCCAATCTTCTAGCACCAGTGAAGCTGCAGTGCTGCTCTGAGGTAAGGGAGCAAATGTTCTCTTACCTTGACAAGGCCTCCGTTATTGGCCCTCCACCCACTGGGGCAGCTGCGTCAGAACTGGAAAGTTGCATAGGATTGGGCCCTAACAGTGGCAGTCCTGAGGCAAACCCCCAGTCAGCCATCTGCCCCCGGAAGTAATTGTGGAGATGTCATTGTGTCACCGCAATTACTTCCTGAAAGTGGCACCCGCATGAGTGTCGCTTCAAGCAGTGCAAAGTCACTCCCTGCAAGTGGCTTCACGCCACTTCAAGGTGCACTCAACTCCTCCAATTGTTGGAGGAACCAGGCGCCTTGTAGTGGTACAAGGCTGCTCCCTGTAAGCGGCTTCGTGCAGTGGCTGGCAGTGGTGGTGGTAGGGGGAGAGTCATGGTGCCCCCCTCTGCAGGGTGGCACTTGGGACATTTGTCCCTTGATGCCGCTGGGTATGCCTTAATGCATGAAGGTCATCAGGTAGGCAACTAAAGAATTATGCTAGCTGTAAAGCTGTTAAGAAGAGGATTTGGATCTGGTCTTCTACTTTGTGTTATCATTATAATCCTATGCAAATAATGTAGGCAGTGTAAGTGAACGTACCAAGAGAGGTCTGGATATATAGCTACTGCCTGAAACTAGCTAATTCATCTCTCTAGGCCACAACTTTTCCATTAGCAAACCCCCTGCAAAGTTCTTTGCAAAGTGGTTTGAGAAGATCAATAGATGAGGAATTTAGGATTAGTTTTTCTGCAGAAAGCCGTTAGGCATTATCCTAACGCATGTGCTTAGACGAACAGTAACTCTGAATCTGGAAGTAAAATAACAATAAAACATTTTATTAGGAGGTACAATTCAATTATACAGGGAGCTCAGCAGTTTCAGGAACATTGCCACATATTCTGCTACTTCAACTCTACCTCTTTGCTTTTTCCAATACTATAAAATGACGTATACAGTCCTCTGTATTCACACCAATTCACACCACCACTGAGGTGGAAAAGTCATGATAAGATTGCTGTTCCCCCATGTTTTGAAATGGTCCCATTTAAAAAAAACCACCACATAAGTAATATTGTATTTTACCAAGGGCACAAA